>JAVXUP010002115.1:0-159029 GCA_033070095.1 Escallonia herrerae | reverse complement strand
CCGCACGGCCGAGCATTGCCAGCCAGATCCTGACCTCACCCCCGGCGCGGCACCACCTTGCTATGAGGATGGCCCTCGACCTCAGGCTGAAGATATTGAAGAAATCAACCTGGCCGACCCGGGCGAAGAACCGCGGCACACCTACATTGGCACAAAACTCGCCCCCGGCCGAAGAGAGGAATTGGTTTCCCTCCTGCACGAGTATCGTGATGTCTTAGCATGGAGCTACAATGAGATGCCCGGACTGGATCCTGCCTTAGTCACACACCATCTCAACATTGCTACCGGATCCATCCCTAGCCGACAGCACCCGCGGACATTCCGCCCCGAGCTCGAATTGAAAATCAAGCAAGAGATTGAACGCCTCCTGCGCGCAGGCTTCATCGAACCTATCACTCACCCTATTTGGCTGGCTAATGTCGTCCCTGTACAAAAGAAGAATGGCCAAGTCCGCGTCTGTATCGACTTTCGGGACTTGAATAGGGCGTGCCCCAAGGACGAGTTTCCACTACCCAATATCGACATGCTCACGGAGGCCGCCGCCGGATATGAAACTTTATCTTTCATGGATGGGTTCGCAGGTTATAATCAGATTCGCATGAACCCCGACGACAGCGCCAAGACAGCCTTCCGCACTCCTATGGGTAATTTTTGTTGGAAAGTTATGCCTTTCGGCCTCAAGAATGCGGGTGCTACGTATCAAAGGGCTATGACAGCAATATTCCATGACATGATACACCATACTGTGGAAGACTATGTCGACGATCTTATTATCAAATCCAGGAAGGAAAGTGATCACCTCACCGACCTTCAAGCGGTCTTTGATCGTTGCCGCCAGTATAACATGCGGATGAATCCATTGAAATGTGCCTTCGGAGTCTCCTCCGGCAAGTTCCTCGGGTTCTTGGTCAGTCGACAGGGCATCGACGTTGACCCCTCGAAAGCAGCCTCCATCCAAGAAATGCCCCCCCCAAGAACACAAAGCAACTGAAGAGCTTCCTCGGCAAGGTCTCTTACCTCCGACGCTTCATACCCGCACTGGCCGAGCTCATTACGCCATTTCAACACTTGACGCGTAAAAGCGCACCGTGGAATTGGGGCGCGCCCCAACGGCAAGCATTTGAACAGATTAAGGCGGTCCTCATGTCACCGCAAACCATGGTCGTACCACAACGGGGCATCCCACTCCTACTCTACCTGACTTCCACACCCAGATCCATCGGGGCTTTGCTTGCCCAAGAAGTCGAAGGTGTCGAGCGTCCTGTTTATTACCTCAGTAGAGTGATCAGAGGGCCCGAAGCCAACTACTCCGAGCTCGAGAAACACTGTCTAGCCTTGGTGTACGCCTCACAGAAGTTCAGACATTACTTTCTGGCGCATCAGATCACACTCGTCACCAAGGCTGACCCGCTCCGTTACATGCTTACGCGTCCCGCCCTGTCTGGCCGACTCACACGGTGGTTGCTGCTGTTGGCCGAATTCGGTTTATCTATCAAGAATCCTACAGCTCTGCGGAGCCAAGCACTCGCAGACCTCCTGGCCTTCTTCCCACGCCAACAATGTGAACCGATATCGGATCAACTGCCGGGGGAGGAGACAGCCCTGATCACCGACATCGATGGACTGTGGACGCTTGAATTCGACGGCTCTGCCACTAGCAAAGGCCCCAATGGCACGCCCCTCCGGCAAGGGGGTGCCGGCATAGTCTTGCGGGCACCAGACGGTGTTACCACTTCATTATCCTTCAAACTTGCATTCCCGGTGTCTAACAACGAAGCTGAATACGAGGCACTTGTCATTGGCCTCATGATCGCCGTCAGTATGGGGGCTAAGGCGCTGTGTGTGAAAGGAGATTCAAATCTGGTCATGAAGCAGGCGGACGGGGAGTTCGCGGTCAAAGAACCAGCCTTGGCACCTTATCGTGCCTTGGTGCAACACTTGGAAGGAAGACTCGGTCATGTCCAGTATGAACATCACAATAGGTGCCACAACAGACATGCGGACTGCTTGGCCACGATCGCGTCAAAGATAGAGGTCGATGGTGAACAACGGATGCTAACCATCGTCAAGAGAATGGAACCATGCACAGCACTGAACCTAGTCCCGAGGGACGTTACTGCGGACGATTGGAGGCAACCTATCATCGACAAACTTAAAGCGCCATCTCTTGCTCATGCCTCCACCCTTACAGACTTTTCAATGATGGGAGATGTCTTATACAGGCGGTGTCCCGGAGGCACTCTAGCAAGATGTTTGGCACCGGAAGAGGCAAAACACAAATTACAGCTCGGCCACCAGAAGTGTTGTGGCCTCGACGGTCCCCCTCTGTATCGTCGCCTCCAGCGTATGGGATTATATTGGCCATCCATGGCCAAGGACGCCTCGGATATACAAAAGGATTGTCCCGAGTGCTTGTATGCACCCGACGGTGCCGAAGCTCTTGTCATTGACATCGAGGGTGACTGGCGCCAGCCTTTCATCCAGTATCTATCCCACGGGATTCTACCACCTGACCGCGGCTCAGCACGATCCATCAAGCGCAAGGCAGTCAGGTATTTTGTGACGGAAGGCGAGTTATTTCGCAAGGGATTTTCGGGACGCACCCTGCGATGCTTGCAAGGTGCCCAAGTGGTCAAAGTCATTAACGAAGTACACAATGGTGATTGTGGTGAACATCAAGGCTCCCAGAAGCTGTATGCAGAATTACTAAGATTGGGGTATTATTGGCCGACTATGGAATCCGACTCCATCTCGCATGTCCGACGCTGCCAACCCTGCCAGCGGCACGCCGACAGGATACACTCGCCAGCATCCGACTTGCACATGATCTCAGCACCTTGGCCATTTCATTCTTGGGCCCTCGACCTCATCGGCCCCATCCACCCGCCGTCCAGAAGCCATTCATGGATCATGGTTGCTACTGAACGCTTTACGAAGTGGGTTGAAGCCGTACCTCTGCGGAGAGCCACGGGAGGTGCCGTTTCCAACTTCTTACGCGACGTCATCTGTCGTTTCGGCATCCCTCGATGTATTATATCTGACAATGGCACCCCATTCATTAACCGAGAGGTTCGAGCTCTCATGGAAAGGTACAACATCAGCCATGCCACATCAACTCCCTATTACCCGCAAGGTAATGGTCAAGCTGAAGCGTCCAACAAGACTTTGCTACGAGTATTATCGCGAATGGTGCATGACGCCGACCGGTCGTGGTCCGAACAACTGAATCTGGCACTCTGGGCCTACAGAACATCCATGCACACAGCGACAAAGGCCACGCCCTTCTCTCTCGTCTACGGGGACGAGTGTGTGGTACCTGCCGAGATCGCAGAACCATCGGCTCGACTTTCCCTAAGCAGCAGTCTCGGAGATGAAGAAGCCCGGCTGGCGGCACTTGACGGCCTCGACGAACGACGAGCCACGGCCCTGCGCCGCATGAAGAAGTATCATGAGCAGCTCACGAAAGCTTATGGGAAGACCGTCAAGCCACGTTCGTTTATCGAGGGCGACCTTGTTCTTCAAGCCGCCAAGCATGTGCGGGCCAACATGTCAGCTCCTAAATTCACGCCAAACTGGGAGGGCCCTTTCACGGTGCACGAAGCCCGCACTAATGGCTCGTACCTCCTGCTCAACCACGACGACGGTCAGGTCTCGGCCCCCATCAACGGCCGCTACCTGAAGAAGTATTATGTGTAGTCGCGACAACATAAGCCCGCGTCATAGAACGCGCCCTCGTAGCATTTTTGTACATGCGACATTGCTTGCAGACTTGTATTTTTTTGTTGATCTGTGTAGCGTTCTACACTAGTCATGTAATGGTGTTTTGTACCGCGTCCTATCAATACAAAGTCATGCTGTTACCTCAACTTCTGCCCAGCTGGCACTCATTCTCAACCTATGCTTCCTAAGTCACTTTCTACGAGCGGGAATGGGAGAGCATTCACAAGTAACCGAAACAAGCAAGACATTCAAAAAAAAAGAGAGAAGAAAGAAGAGAGCAACCGAACATAACATACAATAAGCCGAGACCATCGAAAATATGTACATATACATCAAACGTTTACTAGCCGTCGTTAAGCACTACAACTACGGCAAAGTAACATACAAGCTAGGAAAGTCTAGACAACAGCGATGCAACTGGGTGGGAGCTGAATGCCTGAAGTACCTCCCGCTCCGCTTGTACCTCTGACCATCCAGCATCAAGCTCGGCCTGTCGCCCTAACCGCTCTGACTCTCGCCCGTCCACCTCACCTCGCCGCCTCTGTAGATCGGACAACTGCCTCTGCAAATCGACGAGCTGTCTCTCTATCTCTGCCACCTGCATGTCAATCCCGGCCAACTCTGCCGTGATCTCTGACCGCTCTGCCTCTAATCCTGTGCGGCGCCGCTCCAGCAACATCTCCCGCATAACCACGACTGCACGCCTCTCATCCATATCGTGGCTGACGCTCCTCGATCTAAAGAAATCTGCTAGCCAGTCCAGCTGCATACCTAGCGATGTGAACGGAGCGAACTCTGAAAGCGACCGAGCAACGAACTCTGCAGTCCAACCCGACGACGGCACACTGGCGAACGGCAGCAACCACTCCATAAACCCTGCAGACACCCACATCCGTAGTACTGGGTTCTCTACCACCACGCTCTCGAATGTCTGCGGGAACGCTGCCTTCACCAGTTCTAACCGGCGCACAGTCTCCGCTGGTAGCTGGAGGCCCCCCCAAGCTGCCACATCCACCTGACCGCTCGAGGATCCTCTACTCATATCTCCGACTGTCGCGCCACTGCCGCCCGCTGCAGAAATCTCCGACATCCCACCCGCCCTCTGCGCCCCAATCGTGGCTGAGTGCATCGCCAGAAGAGTAGCTCCGACCTCAACCACGGACTCCGGCAATGTGTCATGCCGTCGCACCACCACAGCCTGAACCGGTGTCTCTCGCTCACGAATCGAGGCAGCAACAACAGACTCAGGCTCCGCCATTTCGCCACCATCACCTCCCACAACCTGCGTCTCCATGCCTGTCCACCAGTCCTCGTCAATGTCGAACATCACCGTATCGCTCCCCTCTCCGCCGTATAGTGCCCCCACCGTTTCCTCAGTAGCAGGCAATGGGCTCACCCTCCTCGGCACACTGGCCGTCAATAGCTCAACGGCCTCGGTCTCATCACTGTCAACTAATCTGCCGGCCTCGGCTGCCATAGCCTCCTCGCCTGCGATCTCAGTCTCGGCCTCGCTCCCCCCGCGACCGCCTCTTCCTCGTCCCCCTGGCAAAACCGCTGTCAGTTCACAGATTATGAGCAATATGCAAACCATATTTATACGACAAAAAGAAAGGACAGAAGCAAACCTCAGAGTCTAGCTCCTCTAATACGTCGCGCGGCCTCTTCGCCCCTGATAGGTGTGGGGCTGAGGTACCAGCACTAGCCTGACGCGCTGTCTCCATCATCCCCACTCGCAATGCCGACAAGGGCCCCTTGCCGGCCCCCGGCACCCTCGGCACCTCGGCAATAGGCTCCTCCCCACGGTCCTCCCCGGGAGCAGCGTCCCCCAACTCTACGGCATCCTCCTCCGCCTCCCTCTCCGAGCTCGGAACAGAACTCCCGGTCACCAGTGACAGCATCCCGCACTGCCTCGCGACTGTGGCCGATATCAAACTCAGGGCTCGGTCACATGCGAACACATCTACCTGTCGACGTGTGCCTGACGGCTGTGCCAGCCATCCGGCCCAGCTCCCTCGCAGTCGCTCCCACCAATGCGCATAATCCGCGGTCACCGCCCCTGCCACCTCTGTCCCTGGCTGCCTCCACTCTGTCGTCGGTGCCGGCCACTCGCGGGCTCTGTCATATAGTGTATACCCAAAAGCCGTCGCCACACTCCAAGGGCTGTCATAACCGCATGGGGGCTCTAGATCATACCCGAACGCCAACGACAGACGGTCCGGGCAATACCTCGCCACATAATAGCAGCACTCGGCGGGCTTCCCGCCATCATCTGTCAATACCGGGAGCCAGCCGGGAAAATACGCGACCAATAGCGCCAGCTGTCCTGGCGCTAGCTCGCCTCTCCTGCTCAGATCTGTCGTCACCTCCTGCACGTGCAGCCATGGCGGCGTACCATATGACGCATGCATCTCCATATAGGGCCGTCGCTCGCATTCCCCCCGTTTGTCTAGAATCTGTGCCAACGGACACCCCGGCCTCCTGATGCCTGCCCAAGCAAAAGCCCGAGACCCGCTACACCACAACGCCACCTGCCGCGACCTGCCTGGACGGGTCACTGTCCCCATCGTCGGTGACGGGTGTGCGAGTGGGTATCCGTCAGGACGGTACCCTGGAAAGCACTCGTACAGGTACCTCTGCAAGAACATCCAGTCCACGTACGTCGCCACCTGATACCGACCATACGACCGCTTCACGTCATTCACGAACTGATCTAGCCGCGAGTATAACGTGCCCAAGTACACCGGAGCCAAGCCGACCCGCCTTCCCTGCGCCATCCGAATGGCCAAGGGAAACACCCTCGGGGAAATGCCATCCTCAGGTGTCCCCTCAAACACAAACCTGCAAACAACGACCGGCAACATATGTCAGTTTGACGTTTTACAGGGCAAGCAGGACATACGATATATTCACGAATAATCACACGACAGTACAAAATTTACCTCGATAAGAACATCGCCAAAAACGCCACCAGCTCGTACCAATCGCTGCCATGATACGGACCCATCACGAACTGGGCAGCATTGCCCAACTTCTGGCCTGACCTCGCCTGCGGCGTGCCGTAAAACTGGCGCAGCCACCCACCGTACGTCCCCTTCCGGTGCCTCTTCGTCTCCGCCAAAATGTCCAGTAGCTGCGTCTGCAACAACCGCTCCTCCCCGCTCAGCCGGGTCACCCGTGCATCCACCTCCCCGTGTATCGGCAGCCCTGTCAGCATCAACACATCGAGTAACGTCGGCCCGATCTCCCCGAACTCGGTCACGAACGTATGCGACTGCGTGCTCCATCTTGCCAGCAATCGGGTCATCCCGGGCGTATCCCTATATAACTCCAGCCCCCTCGCCGTAATATTGATCGCCGGTAACAGCCCCAGTGCCTGCAACACCTGCGCCCTCTCCGGCGTCTCCAACATATGCTCGCACCAAAAGTCCCACCCTACCGGCATCGCACTATGGCCCTTGAACATCACCGGCGACCAAGGTATGTCCTCTCTCCCAATCAACAATGCCGGTACATACCTCGGCGACATCACAGGCGCCTCCGCCGGGCTCGGCGCGCGAAGGTAAGGTGACGACAGACGAGGCTCCTCTCCCATCGACGGACCACCCCACGGTGTCCTGAACGCTCCGTCTGCCACACGAATGGCCAACTCCCTCCACAGCTCACGGTCCGGTACACACGGTACCACTCCCCTCACCCTCAGCAATGTGTTTGTCTTATCTGGCTCCGGATCGTAGGACCTCCTACCGCCATCATCAAAGGTCAATGGCACTGCCGCCTCGACACCCACCGACGGTATGGCCTCATCGACTGGCGGCGCTGGCACAGGTACAGTCATCATATCCCGCGGCGGTCGCGATGAACCCGCCGCGGCCCCTCGCGGCTTCGCCCACATCTTCTGCCGAACTTTTTTCACTGCTGGCGTCGCTCCGGGCTGTGAGGATGGGACTTGGGCCTGTCGGACACCCTGCGTGACCGAACCCCCGTGACTGGCCGACCCCCCATGTGCGGCCGACCCCTCTCGCTGGGCCGACCCCCCTTGCCCGGCCGATCCCCCTCGCTGGGCCGACCCACCCCGTCCGGCAGATCCCCCTCGCTCGGCCGAGCCCTGTCGTGCGGCCGACCCCCCGTGGCTGGCCGACCCCCCATGCGCAGCCGACCCCTCTCGCTGGGCCGACCCCCCTTGCCCGGCCGACCCCCCTCGCTGGGCCGACCCACCCTGTCCGGCCGACGCCCCTCGCTGGGCCGACCCCCCTCGTGTGGCCGAGCCCCCGTCGCTGGCCGACCCCCCTCCCCTCGCAGAGCCACCAACTGGCCGACCCCCTGGCCCCGACGACCCCTCGCCCAATTCCACCTCTTCTCTCACCATCCCTTTTTCTCTCTTTCTTTCTCTCTCTCTCTCTGACTTACGTAGGCACAAATGGCGGTGCCTCCGCCCCTGCCCCCCTCCGCTCCTTATATAGGGGTGGGCAATTTTCTTTTCTTTTTCCTTTTATTTTCTCTTTCTTTTTTTCTTTTTCTATTCTTTCTTTCTTTCTTTATTTTTTTTCCTTTACTTTACGCTCCCGTCCGCCGGCGCCTCGTCACAGTTTGTCGACCATGCGCCGTCGCCGCTACGACCGCAGTGCGCGCCCGCGCGCCACCTCCACGACCTTCGTCGCACGCATTCACATGACAGCTCCGCGACAGGCCCCGTCGCCCGCGTGCCATCACCTTGAACCGCGTCCCTTATGCCAACTCATCGTGCTCTTTACAACGCGCGCTCAATGCCAATGGTCACTTGATGCACTGCCGCGACGTTCGTCGCCGCGCCCGGGCGCCATCTTCATGGTACGTGCCCCCGGCACCAAGTATAGCTCCGCGACGTTCGCCGCCACACCCATCCGCCATTCTTATCACATGTGCCCCGGCACAGTATTGCTTTGCGACGTTCGGGCATGGGCATGGAAGACCTTCAACCCACTCTCGTGTGCGACATTCTGGAGGCTCCGCTCGTAGTGCTCCTGCAAGAGGACCCCTCCCTGCGGCATGGGCTGAGCGCCAGCACGGGCTAGTGCCATCACCGGCACAATCAACTACGGGATGGGCTCACAACCTGGAAGCCATCGCCGGCACAATCAACTACGGGATGGGCTCACAACCTGGAAGCCATCGCCGGCACAATCAAACTACGGGATGGGCTCACAACCTTGAAGCCATCGCCGGCACAATCAACTACGGGATGGGCTCACAACCTGGAAGCCATCGCCGGCACAATCAACTACGGGATGGGCTCACCACCTTGAAGCCATCGCCGGCACAATCAACTACGGGATGGGCTCACAACCTTGAAGCCATCGCCGGCACAATCAAACTACGGGATGGGCTCGCAACCTGGAAGCCATCGCCGACTCAATCAAACTGCTACACGGGCTTAGCGTCATCGCCGGCTCCATTACCAGGAACCTTGGCCCCCGCAGCAACAGGGGCTGTAACCACATCGTTTATGCATGCGACGCCCGCTCGGGTTGCCCCTCCGCGCCCGCCGCACGCAGGGGGCTTATGTTCATACCCTATTCTGGTCGCACCCCAAGACCCGCCAAGGGACCCACTTTGCACGACACATCACCCAGTCAGCGGTCAACTTTTCAACGCTCGAGGGCCGGTCAAAGCAACGCATGCTCAAGTCACGTGAACCATTCGTGAAGCGACTTCGGCGTGCCTTCCATCCCAAGGGGTCGGCCTCCCTCTAGGGTCGGCCTCGCCCAAGGGTCGGCCTCCCTTGGGGGTCGGCCACCCCAAGGGCTCGGCCTCCTCAAGGGGTCGGCCACCCCAAGGGCTCGGCCTCCCTCTAGGGTCGGCCTCCCCCAAGGGTCGGCCACCCCAAGGGCTCGGCCACCCCAAGGGGTCGGCCTCCCTCTAGGGTCGGCCACCCCAATGGGTCGGCCACCCCAAGGGCTCGGCCTCCCTCTAGGGTCGGCCACCCTGGGGGGTCGGCCACCCCGAGGGGTCGGCCTCCCTCTAGGGTCGGCCTCCCCCAAGGGGTCGGCCACCCTTGGGGGTCGGCCACCTGCCTTGAATACCGACGCCGTCACCTTTGACCTTGCTCCGTTGTCACGACGACCGTCGCTCGCGGCCGCGCTCCGCCATAGTCGCGACGACCGTCGCTCTCGGCCGTGCTCCTTCGTCGCGATGACCGTCGCTCGTAGTCTCGATGACCGTCACTTGTGGCCGCTCTGTCGCCATGACAACCGTCGCTCACGGTCGCGCGCCATCCACGCAACGACCCTTGTCGCTCGGAGATCACTCTGCGACCCTCGTCGCCCGCACTCAACCGCGCCCCATGCGCTGCAATCATGTTATATGCTCACGGGATAGGCTACTCCTCCAGGACACTATCTCCGCCAGGGTGCCTGCGTGACTGGCCTACGTGCTCTGGCACTGGGGGCTCGCGTCGGCACCCCTAAGGACTATGACCCCCGGGTCACTCCGAGATGGGAGCAGGTCTTCGGAAGGGCATCTTGCCTAGTCCACCTGGCAGCTGGGCGTCGGGTCTTCCCCACCGCTGCCAGGCCTGTGGGATTCAGTAAGGGCTTGGACTGGAGGCTGGGGCAACGGGCTACTCTGACCATGCTACCGCGGCATGATCAGTCTCCTCAGACAGGCAGAGAGATGTTGCAAGGGCAGGGCAGCACGAACTTAGGAACCGGCAGTCCAACGAAGGGTCAGTGCGTTGGCCCCCTGGTGACGTGTCGTTCCCAGGGGGCGACACATGTCAACTTATGACACATGCACATTTTTGCCTATAAATAGTGGACTTTGGAGCTTTTTCAAGGATCTTTTTCTCATTTGGACTTTTCACTTTCTCTCTCTAAAAGAGACATTCTCTCTGGAATTCTAGTGAGAGAAATATACTTGAACTCCCGTCTACGGACCCTGGACGCCATACCCTCACCACGGACTGTAGACTGTCGGTCCTGTTCATCGTCACCCTGCCTGCGCAGCACTGCCAGCCCTCACGACCTGTCTGGGGAGCCTTGTCCTCGGCCCTTGCGCCGTCCTTGCTGTCTCCCACGTTGCCTACCTGGAAGCCAACTCAGACCGCATCCTTTGTGGCACCTCCACGTATCATCGAACCATTTTCGGCATCATCAAAGCCAAATTTCCATCTTATACTGAATTATCGAATAGCTTATCCAAACTTAATTCACGTTCCCAGAGTCTATTCTCGCTCACAGATTATCTGAGGCTTAGGAATCTACCTGACCTCATACCCAGGTAGGGGAAATATACCGATAATGATAAAAATGATGGCAATCATGCATTCAAAACACACAGTCTTTAACAAAATCATGCATTTTGGCTTTCAGGATTCACAACAAAATTCTGTGACATTTTAGAAGAAACAACGGACACAGAAACAATGACACATGTTTGATGAAGCAAAGTCAACCTAACGACTCGGAGCAATCAGAATCGAAAAGAGTTATTGGTCCTTAATGAGATCGTAGCTTTCCCATGGCCAGTGAGTCAGACAGTACTTCGTCAAGTCCAAATAGATCCGAAAGGAACTGATAAATATCCTGAAAAGAAATAAGACGACTCAGCATGAATGACATCTTCTCTGACGTCTTAGCGTAAGCTGACATTCAATTAAGTCATCCTTGAGTTCAATATATAGAAGAATGAATGAGATGACGGAGTAAAATTCCAGATTCTTTCTTGTACCCTTGAACCGAATTTCAGTCTTAACACCAGTCATTTTCCAAAACACTATTCTTACTCCTAAATCAAATCACCCACTTAACTACTATTCATACCTTATAAACTTCCCAGGTACGACTAGGGTTTCCCTTGACATTATACGGATGTGTGATTAGCAAATCACCGATACATACCTAGTATGATATCAAAATCCTAAACAAGAAATAGATTGAGGTCCATAGAAGGATCTCTACCTCAAACGCAGACTGTACAGTCACAAAGAACCACAAAACAGTCAAAAAATCTCCCAACAGAGTACTTATCACAATATCAGTTCTTAAAGGACAAATCTTCATCCTCAATCTCTATGCCAAAGTGACAGATGTAAAGGATTATGATGTTCCAAACTTAAATAGTATACACGCGTCATCGGATGTAACAACATCCTAAATAGACATTAAATAGACTCTAACTGATATTCTGGGCCTCAGCCCCTATTGACCTCGTTCTCTTCCAGCCAAGGAACACAACCGTTATTACACTAGCAATAGGTACCCCACTGATTATTTTTCACAAACAGACAATTTCAAACTTGCTGCTCTGTACTGCCATGCTTAACACATCATTCGGTCACTTTATTGCATACTCACCACTCTGATTTCTATTCGCATTCGCACAACCACATGGGGTGGATTGGGGATTGATCTGTCACCCTGACCAATACTCTGTGTAGGTCAAACTCCAAAATTGTACAATGATTTAGCTCTAATACCTTGAATTGATCAAGCGTCTTCACCCTGCGCTTCCCTAAATTTTATATCTTACCTTGATCAAATTTCAAAATTCCGTCCAGATCATAATATAATCAAACCGAAGTGGGCATGACTCCCTGATCCTGCCCCAACCTTTAACCCTGAGCATCGTGCTATGTCTGCTGTGAAATTTTTTTGCTGACGACTGTCATCTCCTACAAATCTATTCAGGAAAATTCTTACTTATCCTTCTTCTATCCGTCCTGTAATTACTCATGCCTTCCTCCATTATCATACTTAGGCTGTTCCAAAGCACATACCAAGTAAAGACAATCCATATTGCTCGTCAATCGAGCTGGAATCACTCTATCTCTCAGTTGAGGCCTACGCCCCCACTCGGACTTCCGGTAGCTATCTGTCATCAAGAACATTCTTATCGCAAATCTAGCAAATCATGAAATCTCATCTCAATCTTGTCTATCGACTCTTAATATGTTTACCTTACACTAACTAATTCCCTTAACATCTGTTTACGAGGTCTCGCAAAAATATCAGTCAAGAATAATTCCTTAAATAGTTCTCAAATAATCTCAATCAATTGCCGGCGAGTCAGACTCTTTACCACCATTTCTTACCCCTGATCAACCTCCTTTCTCAGTTTATATACATCAATTTCCATCTTTTGTCCCTTCACATACATTTGCTCAAAATTTATATGATCAGTTGCTCCAGATTTCCTCAACTTTGCCAATCCAGTTCGCTGTCCCTATAGGGTTTAGCAACACACTGTAGCTAGTAATTTCATCCATTAAGGTCGCCAAGATACTCTCATTTCGAGGATATGGTTGTGTTGGGCTAGATTCGTAGTCCTAGTTACTGGTTAGGCAGATTTTACATGTCATCAGATCAAAATCGGGTTCATAATGTTCAGAACTGCAATAATCAGTTATGGATTCTACTATTCCCCTATTAGGTAGAGGTGCCCCTCTACGATCATAAAAGCTCCATACAATACATTGCCCAATATAAAGATTGTCTGGTCAAGTTTTTCCAATGCCCAAAATCCCTGCTTATCTTATGTAAATCTATTGGAATCTCATCTATCGGGGACCTCCAGGCCCTCCGTACCATCTCCACTGATAGTGTTCCAAATGCAGACCATACGAATAAAATGTATAGTTATTAGGGTTATATCAACACGGGTCTAAAGAGCAACACAATTACAATCAAGGCAGACTTCTTAACTCTACCATCATCCTACCCCACTCTCATTAACTAGAATACGGTTGTGCAGAATCGTGTTACCTACACTCGGCGGTTCCATACCTACAAAATCATATGCCCATACTCTTATACCAGCAGATCGAACTGCTCCGATAGCAACTGAAATAGCCCAGAAATTTGGAGCTCCGCCACCCCGAACTCCCGGGTCGTTAACTTATCAGATCACATCAAACCTGTCAGATCCTGTTCACTTCACATACTTCAAAACATTTAATCCGATATCAATTCCAATTCTTCACATACAATATTACAAAACTACTTAGCCTTGAACTATTAAGGCCTAGGTTCTTTACAACTCGAGCGAGTCCTTATAGAACGAGTTGACAATACTGACCCATGTAGGGCTTTCACTACACAGTAGTGGTGGGCTCACCGGAGTCTCACACAGACTTTGTCCCATTCCCGAATATTCTATAACTGATCATCACCTACAGAAGGGAATCAGACGAAGGGTAAGCTTTTAAGAGCTTAGTAAGGTCATACAAGGACTAACAAAAGAATCACAAAACGATCCCAAAGAATCCAACCGACGAAAATTTCCAGAATACTTCAAACGGTCAAAACTCAATGATTTCCAAAAGGATCAAATTCATCAGAAATAGATATCAAAACAAACAAATACAATCACAACAGAATTCAAAATGATCAATAAAAGATCACCTGGGACAGTTCTTTCCAAATACACTAAAGATTTCTCAAAAGATTTCAACACGAGCACAAATTATTTCAGAGAATACTTTCTAGTCCTTTTCGTAGCAGTCAGGGCAATATACAGAATAGAGAAAATAAAAAATTAACGCTGATCATGGAGTGATTGCAATGCCATTTTGACAAGCTAATCAGAGTGTACACATGCATGATATACCAAAATACTAGTCCACTTGCGTACTAGCCCGCTTTTCCTGCAGGATCCAGAAACCCAGGTCAACATAGAAAAATCAATAATATTAATGAGCTTTAACATAAGCTCAATCACCGAAATCAATTCGGATTCCAACAACAATAATCATACTGACATAAGTCAGCATTCAAAATTTTCAGAAGAAAAATCACAGATAAACAACAAAACTGATTGTGAATAGTTATCAAATTTTAAGCACACAACAATCCGGAAGAACGGATACAAACAATTGTCAAGTTTGCTCAGCACGCAATAACAGGCGAGCATAACAACATTTCCAAATAATCGATCCAGGCTCAATATTAAGGTTTTCTGGACAAGAACATGCTGATATCAATGCATACTTCAGAGTTCGAAATTAGTTGTAAGTAATTCAATGGGGTACTTATGAGTACGAGTTATGAAAATAAGGGTTCAGACAAAAGTCCTACCCAGGGTTCAGATAGAATCCCTTACCTGGATCCGTAACTAAATTATCCTAACCGGAAGGTCTTTACCTTTAACCTAAATGGAATAATTAAATCATTAGAATACAGCCTACAGTACAATATCATAACTTAATACAGACTCACACATGCTCCCAAAACAAACCTCCCTCACCGCGTATGTAAAATTACCAAAATGCCCTCAGGTGTAAATTACCAAAATGCCCCTCTAAGACTTAAATCACCCAAACGGCCTTCTCGTGGGTGGAATCCCCCAACTAAACTTATTGCATGTAAATTTATGCAAAAATACCTTTCTTAGATCAAATTACCAAAATACCTTTTTGGGTGGCAAATTACCAAAATACCCTCCGTTACACTTAAATAATCAAAATAATATTTCTGTAAGCCAAATCACTAAAATATCCTTACTGTATATAAATTCACTCAAAAATATTCTTTATGGATAAAATTACCAAAATACCCCATCAGGGTGGTAAATTACCAAAATATCCCTGGGGGTTTTTGGCACCGAAACAATATCTTAAAACGCTATTTTAAGCATCCTCATGTCATTTCTGAACTAAAAAAATACTTTAGAAAATTTCTGCCTGAAAATCCCAAACCGGTGTCCGGACCGAGCACTAAAAGGCCAGTTTAGTGAAAAAATACCTATCAACCTCAGAATGGCACGAAATGTTAGATAATGAATCATATCAGTAAAATAGAGTTTTCATAAAAATTTTAGATTAAAATAACTTGGTTAGGTAGTCTAAATAATTCAATAAATTTCTTTAATCGCTACCCAAAATTAACACCCTTAGCAGACACCGAAAATTGTAGAAAAATTGCAGAACGAAAGTCTCGTAAAAATATTGGGGGTTACTATTTTGGACTTTGACAAATTTTGGTCTAAACTATTTATAAAAATTCATTGAAAAACTGTACAAATAGTTTTCCACCTTTAGTGACGATTACGGTCACTATTTAGATTACCCACACACACACTATTACACCTTCACCCACATGCACTTATCTTCTTCCTCTCCACCGCACACACACAAACATACAGTTGACTCACACACCTCAGCTGCTACCCAAACCCCACACCCCAAAACACTTAAAAACACACACTAACCCACCTAATGCACACGAATAACACAAAATCACACACAATTCCTCACATATATACACACCCGAACCCATCACACACACGACACAACCCTGTAGCACCACTGAAACACTCACACACTTATGAATCAAGCCATAACTCACCCACAACACACACTCGTGCCCACTACCACACACACAGATTACTGAAAATACCTTCACTATCATCCACCCGAGATATGTACCTTCAACACACATCTGCACACACAGTGATCTACATCACACACACGGTTCAGACGCACGCACACACGCTGCACTGTGAACTCAAACACACACATGCTAAATCATATGCCAAATAGGGTAGGACAATTACCCCTTCGAAATCCTTCAATTATTTTCCTGCCACTTTCTCTGATTTCTGCCCGAGTTTTCTTCTTCCCCCTCTCTATCTTGTTCTTCTTTCTTTCCCGAAAGGAAAAGGTTTCCTCTTTGGCTTGTTTTTATTTTATTTTATTTATTTGTTTCTTTCATTATCTTTTATTCCCTAAAGATATTAAAAAATTCATTTGCATGGTCGCCAACCAGATGGCTGCTAAACCTAATCTGACTCCTAAAATTTTGACACCTAATACATACTTTCAAAAATTGCAAAGAAACCCCCAAAATTTTCATAATTACAAAGTGACCCCAAACTTTTATATAATTACATCAAAGCCCCAAATCTTATTGCAACCTCCATTAATTAAATGTCCCCAAAACATATACTGTCACTCATTTCATTACTTTTCATCACAGAAACAATCATTTACAGTTATGCCCCTACAGTTTTCCACAAATTATGAAGATGCCCCCAGAATTTCAAAAATTATATTTTTGCCCCAAAAATCTTTTTAAGCTTCGATACCCTACATACACTCGAGCATTGCCCAAAATTATTGCCATTTATTTTTAGGAGCCCGGATAGCTATTTTAACCGGTTCTCGAAGTTCGGGATATTAAATTCTTCCCCCTTTATAAAAATTTCGTCCTCGAAATTTGCTCGCAGATATCCTATCACTTATAACGTCTAGGTGCTAGACTTTCATTGCATCACTCAAATAACTGTCATATATTAGCTAAGCTACATCCCACTTTGCACCCAAATTCATGTCCTGCGAATTCCAGACGTAACTATAAATTTAAAATCGTAATGCTAAGCTCAATCCGATCATCTATCATTGGTGCTCTAACTGTCCCAGTATTTCACGGACAATAACTTAGTTAATGCAAAATTCACCGAGCTAAACCTACACCACTCCAAAGTCAACGTATATCAAACAGATTAACCCAGATTCTGATACAGCAGGCTCCCACTGCATTATACTTACAATACACCAGAGATTCCATCATTTGCACAATTTATTTACGATGTTAATATTAACTTTAAGCTCAAGGCATACTAAAATACTAAGCGATGATTGCATCTGACTTGCGATTTACCTAAGCTAACATGGGTAGGGTAATCAATTGCTATAAGCACTTACACCTTGCAATCACCAATAATAAAAGAAAAAAATTATAGCCACTAGGCTTTCACTGCACACTCTAATAC
Source organism: Escallonia herrerae (assembly GCA_033070095.1). Taxonomy (NCBI): domain Eukaryota; kingdom Viridiplantae; phylum Streptophyta; class Magnoliopsida; order Escalloniales; family Escalloniaceae; genus Escallonia; species Escallonia herrerae. The sequence continues at coordinate 141,566 of JAVXUP010002115.1, read as the reverse complement.
GTCAAAACAACGAGTCCAAATTATTGCAAAGTTCATTACTGAAAGGCGTGTTATCCTAACATAGTTTTGTATTGTATACTTACAGTTCTGCATACACATCACAAAATGACAGAAAACTATAGCACTCTCAATCGAACAACTTTACATCAGTGGCATACCCGTAGAGGAATGGACAAACGAAGGTTACCAATTGCATTCTGCTCCAAGGCATCAAAAAGAGACTCGATGGAGCAAAAGGCCTCTGGGTGGAGGAACTCCCTAAAATCCTATGGGCATAACTCACCACGACAAGGATCCCAATGAACGAGACTCCCTTTAAGTTGGCCTTCAAAACTAAGGCATTCATCCCCCTTGAAATTGGTCTGCTATCTCTCCGGCTGATAGTGCACAACCCCATAAAGAATGATGAGGCCATTCGAGGAAACTTAGATCTTCTAGACCAACAGAGAGAACAAACACATGTACAACTCGCTATTATCAACAGAAGGTTGCAAAGTTCTATAACCGTCAAACTCACCCTCGATATTTTTGCATTGGTCACCTTGTCCTTGGCCAAGTGGAAGCCTCAGCTCCACGTAGTGCCGTTGAAAAGTTGACACCCAATTGGAAAGGTCGTTACAGGTTGACAAAATTAGGAGGTCCGAGATCTTACCACTTGGAAGAATTGGATAACAAGGCAATCCCTCGGACTTAAAATGCAACTAATCTAAGATGCTACTACTCATGAGCAAGACCAAGCTTGGGGGCATCCGCTTCCCTATTTGAATATCTTGCTCATATTAGCACATATCTTAGACTTGGTTTCTTAGACTAGTTTCCTTCTGCAAAAGCTTATGTTCTCTAGTCGGCCTTACACGACATAGCTTTGTAATTGCCTTTGGCATGTTCATAAATAATTTTTTTTATAAAAGCAAAAAATTGATTCCATGATATTGCAAAAGCTTACACATGTGGGCTTCAAGGCCATACACAAAAGACTTTAAAATTGAAAACAAGTTCTACTCGCAACCTCCTGTCGTGCATCTGGCTCGACAGTCTGATGCGATCCTCTGGCCTCCGCCTCCAATTGTTAAGGTCTCGCGACTACTACAAAGGTAGCAACAGATACTCTCAGGCTCTAACTTGGGCAGCCAGGGCAGCAGCCTTACGTGCTTTTGCCTCTTCTCGCCAAGAAGTCTCCTCCACATCAATCTTACGAGCAAACTTGTGCTCGTAAATGCTTAAGTCAACCTTAGGGTGATCCTTTGAGATGCTTGTTTCGCATCTTTATAGCCGAAGGCAAGTGCTCTTTTTGAGTCGTGATATCGCTAATCAGTGTAGGTCTATGACCTCTTGAAGTTCTAAATAGCCTGGACAGTAACCTTTGACTTCTCGGCCTCCAATTGCTTTAATCGAGTAATCAGATCAGCATTGGAGCGCTCTAGCAATTCTACCACCTTGCTTAGATCATCCACCTCCTTTTTAGCTTCCCTACGAAAGTTATTCTCAATCTTCTCCTCGCCCAGAACCTTGTCATCGACGATCAACTTCTGGTCCCTAATCTGCACTTGTGCCAGGTCTTGTAGAAGAAAATATTTGAGAAGCAACAAAAAAATAGTCAAATTCCAAAACCTACCCGAGACATCAGCTGGACCATTCCATTGCCCTTCTCATTAATGCCATAGCCCAAAAGTGTCTTGCGGCCCATAGGAATGATCACATGGCTAGACCACTCCCAAGCCGCACGAGGACTCTTGAAGAAAGATTCTTCAATTGACACACTTCAGTCTGGATGAGGCGTGTCAGACCGAGCAGAGGAAGAAGTCCTAGTCCTAGTCGGCACCTTCCTTTGCCTTTTCCTTGGAACCCAAGCCAAGGACAAAGTCCTCCACCCTTGCTTTCTTCGACTGAGACCTAGAGACTAGGCCCCCAAAATCCAAGTCTTGGACATCCTCCTCCACACCATGAATAGATGACAGCTCCTTAGGGATTATATCCCTCAAAACCCCTTACGCGGTGAACAAAAGGCGATCTCCTTGCGCTCGGCTACTACCACCACTTCCATGGGTTCAACTCGATGACATGATCTCCGCATGAAGTTGATAAAAACATGAGACTAAAATAATGGAAAGATGAACACAAGAGTTTGTAAAGGCATTTACCAAGATCGTTCTCGCCCTCGTCTTCCTTCTCTTCGTCCAAGCCTTCCTCAAGGGAAAAGGTAATTCCACACTCGCAAAGCTGAGCATTACTTAAAGGATATTTAGACTTTAAGGGCTCAACTTCCTTGAGCTTTTCCATGTGCTCCTCAAGGTTAGTATCAGACAAGTCCATCTCTTTTAATGCATTACAAGTCCTAGTATCACACTCGGGATGCCACACATTATAGACCTCAAACTTTTAAGACTTAGGGAGTCAAACAAAAAAAATTTCTCTTTCCAATTATGGTTAGACGATGGAGGTGTGGAAACAAGTTGGCTTCGGCCTTCGAATGCCGACTCAAAAAATACCAACCCACTTGCGTGGTTATCGAGCAAACGGTGAAAAACCACTTGAATACCCTCATTCTTTGTTGCAAACCAAGCTTGGGACACTGACATATAAAAAAAGATATAAAAAGCCAGGCATGAGGGGAAAATTGGCAGGGTGCAAGACCATATGCGTTTAATACTTTAACAAAGAAAGGGTGAATGGACACTCTAGAATCGTTGGTGAGCATGTCCAAATAAACTCCAATCTCATTTATTGTGGTCATGTTAGACGCCTTCACTTCGACTGGAAATCTAATCTTTATACTTGGCGGAATTTGGCAGTGCTCCCTCAAAAGCTAGAGGTTAGCTGCTCAACCTCCTTTTAAGACTTTGGGCGTCAAAGGGTTTAGTAATTTGAGCCTTCTTGATCAATACTTCCTTTGCAGGAATCCCCCTTGATTCTTGATAGGGAACCAAAGGAATACCTACCTCTAAAAATAAAGGATCAGAGGTTGGCTCTACCATAACACTCTTAGAATCGTCGCTTAGCTCATAAACATGTTCACAATTTTAGCCAGACACGATTCCATATCAAAAACAAGAAATTCAAAGAAGTTGGAAAGGATGTGGAACTTACTTGAAGGAGAAAAGAAGTGGATCTTCAAACTCTAAGAACACCAACTTAAAAATCTTCTTCAAACGAGCCCTCAAAATCACCAACTCTTTAAACGCTCTCACTCGAAATAAAATGAATTGAGGAGGAATGAAAATAGTTCTGCTTATATAAAAACAACATAAGAATCCAATAGATATGATCTTGTGACCGTTGGGATAGCCAAGACACGTGGCATTCGTCCATCAATAAAGTGTTTACCCTTGTAGCCCTTGATGGAAACTTTGGCAAAGCCGAACGAGAATACTTCAATCAAAGCCGAACGAGAATACTTCAATCAAAGCCGATACTTGCTCACCCGAGTAGACAAGCTCTCTCGCTGTCTAAGCCTCTGCTCGCAAAGCTGAGTAGATAAGTATATTAGGCCCCCAAAGCCTCTACTCGCTCAGCCGAGTAGACAAGTTCCTCTGGGACTAAGCCTCTGCTCGCAAACCCGAGCAGACGAGTGCATTAAACCCCCACTACCTCTACTCGTTCAGCCAAGTAGACGAGCTCCTTTGGCTCTAAGCGTCTATTCCCAAAGCCGAGCAGACAAGCATAATTAGACCCTTAATGCATCTACTCGTTCAATCGAGTAGAAGAGCTCTTTTGGGTCTAAGCCTTTGCTCCCAAAGCCGAGCAGATGAGCACATTAGACCCCTAATGCCTCTACTCTTTCAGTCGAGGACCACGTGTGGGGGGATTATTCAATTCAGCGGTAAGGCTTACACTCGGTAGGTCAACCTTACTCAAGGTCCTGAGAAGCGAGCGAAAACATCAATGTCGTTAAAATTTGACGACTCAGACCTTGAAAGGGTAATTTCACCTCATGATGACACTCTCATTAATGTGTACGTTGCCATACACATTATTGTTGACACGAGTAGTTCAGCTGATTTCATCTTTAAGGAGGCATTCTCACAAATAGAGATATCAAAAGATTGTGTGAAATCAGTCTCCTCGCCTCTTTACGGCTTCATGGGAGCATATGCACCAGTTGAAGGCATCCTCCTACTCACCGTGATTGCCGGCAGTGCACCTTTTTACGCGTCCTAGACCATTGACTTCCTTGTGGTTAAGGCCAAGTCCGCCTATAATGGAATCTTAGGAAGAATGGGTCTTAACAAGTTACAAGCCGTCGGTTCAACTTACCACCTTACAATGAAATCTCCCATGCCTAATGGAGTCAGCATGGTAAAGGAAGACCAGACGGTGGCTTGCAAGTGCTACATAGCATCTTGCAAAGTCAAGGAGACACTCGCCATTGAAGATCAATGAGACGAGCAGACAATGAAGCGTGTTGAGCTTGTCGAAAAGCTCATTTCCATACTGTCAGAGAAAATAGATAAAAAAGTATCAGCTGCGAATTGGCTCTACCCTAGAGCCATCTATTTGTGATCGGCTGATCTCTTTCCTTCGTTCCAACACGGACGTCTTTCTGTGGAACATGGCATACATGTCTGGGATAGACCCATCCGTGATAGTCCACCACCAATCAGTCGATCCTAGGCATAAGCTGGTTAAGCAAAAAAATGTCCTTTTGCACCCGAGCGGCAAGCCATCATCAAGAATGAGGTAGACAAACTTTTGGAAGCCGATTTCATTATAGAAATTGACTATCCTGAGTGGGTAGCCAATGTCGTCATGGTGCCTAAGCCAAGCACGGACAAAATGGCGTATATGCATCAACTACACAGACTTAAACAAATTGTGCCCCAAAGACAGTTACCCTCTATCACGCATCAATTCCTTCATTGATGCGACATCAGGGCATAAATTATTCAGCTTCATAGATGCCTTTTTTGCCTACAATTAGATCCGTATGAATGACGACGATGTGGCAAAGACTACCTTCATCACATATCGGGGCCTCTTTTGCTACAAAGTCATGCTCATTGGCCTAAAAAATGCCGAAGCCACCTACCAGCAATTGGTCAACAAGATTTTCAAACCCTGGTGGTAAAGAACATGGAAGTCTATGTCGATGATATGCTGGTCAAAATTCTCCACATAGAGGATCACATTGCCGACCTTCAAGAATGCTTTGATCTTTTGAGCAAATATCATATGCATCTTAATCCAGTCAAAGCCTTTGGAGCGTCATCAGGCCAATTTCTAGGCTTCATGGTCTCGAACACGGGCATTGAGGCCAATTTTCAAAAGATCAAATCCATACAAGATGTGGCCGTGCCGAATAGAGTGAAAAATGGACAAGTACTGGTAGGCTGAATAGCGGCGCTCAGCCGATTTCTCTTTAAGTTGACTGAACGATGCTTGCCATTCTTTAAGGACTTAAAAAATATCAAGAACTTTGAATGGACAGCTGAGTGCCAAGATTCCTTCAAAGAATTGAAGAGCTACTTATCATCACTTCCTTTTCTCTCCAAACCACTCTTCGAAGAGGAGCTATTTCTATACTTAAATCGGCCCTTAGTGTTGTGCTCGTCCGAGAACTAGACAACAAAAAGCTCCCTATTTATTATGTGATCAAAGTTCTATAAAGGGCCAAGCTGCAATATCCTAGTACAGAGAAACTTGCCTTTGCCCTCCTAATCACCGTAAGGAAGTTTCCTCAGCACTTCAAGTCCTATTCAATCACCGTGCTCACGGACAAGCCATTGCAACAAATCTTGCATAAGCCTGATCTATCTGGCCGACTAGTACCATGGTCTGTTGAACTTGAGGAGTTTGACATACTGTACAAGTCTCACTCTTTTCTCAAGGGCCAAGCTCTCGCTGACTTCATTGTTGAATGCACTTTTCCCATCGAGGACGAAGACCCCCACTAGTCTGACTCCACAAGAGAATCAATTCACGTGGACACTCAACGTTGATGGTTCCTCCAATTCAAATGGAAGCGGAGCATGATTAATCCTTAAAGGGCCAGATGACCTCACGGGTGAGTACGCCTTCCATTTCAATTTTTCTACTTCGAACAATGAAGCCGAGTATGAAGCCTTGATCGCAAGCATGCATTTGCCCATGCCATGCGTGCAAAATTGCTTCACGCATACAATGACTTCCAACTCCTAATCAAACAACTCTCGGGAGAATATGAGGCACGTGACTCCAAGATGGCCAACTATCTTCACAAGGCCAAAGAGCTTGCAAAATCCTTCATAGGACTTCAAATTACTTAGATCAGCCAAGAGACGACATCTCAGTTGATGCTCTCTTACAACTAACTTCCATTGACCTATCTGGGTTTGGCCGCACCGTCCATTTGGAAGTCCTACACGAGCCGAGCATTATCATGCACGAGCTGATGGACATCATGCACAACCATCATGGATTGATCCTATCAAGGCTTACCTTTTAGATGATACCTTACCTACTGACTAGAAGCAAGAGAGCATCGTCCGTCGCTTGGCTAGATATGCCATTGTAGAAGATGTGCTTTACAAGCGCTCTTTTATGCTTCCTCCCCTTTGATGTCGTACACCATCTAATGCAGATTACGCTCTTCGAGAAATCCAAAAAGGAATTTGCGGTAAATACTGGGAGGACAAGCATTGGCACACAAGATCCTTTGGCAAGGTTATTATTGGGTGACGATGCAACGAGATACGTTAGAATACATGAGGAAGTGTGACACATGTCAACATTTCTTGTCAATCCCTAAACAAACGCTGAGCCTATTGACAATGTTGAACAGTCCAATACCCTTTGCAATATGGGGAATGGACATCTTAGGCCCATTCCATCCGGCCTCTGTACAACATAGATTCATGATTGTTGCCATCGACTGCTTCACTAAATGAGTAGAGGCAGAAGCGGTGGCCACAATCACGGAGAAGAAATACGAACATTTCTTTTGGCTTGCTGTTGTCTGCTGATTTGGTATCCCCCATGTGCGCATCACTGACAACGGGAAGCAGCTCAATAATCCTACCTTTTGCACATTCTGTGCTAGCCTCTCAATCGAACAATGCTTTACCTCAGTGGCATATCGAACAATGCTTTACCTCGATGGAGCAAAAGGCCTCTGGGTAGAGGAACTCCCTAAAATCATATGGGCATACCTCACCACGACGAGGATCCTACTCCCTTTAACTTGGCCTTCAGAATCGATACACTCATCCCCCTTGAAATTGGTCTACTATCTCTTTGGCTGATAGCGCACGACCCCACAAAGAATTATAAGGCCCTTTGAGGCAACTTAGATCTTCTAGACCAACAGAGAGAATAGACACAGGTCCAACTCGCCTATTAGCAACATAAGGTTGCAAAGTTCTAAAATTGTCAAGCTCACCCTTAATCTTTTTGCATTGGCGACCTCATCCTCTGCCAAGTGGAAGCCTCAGCTCCACGCGATGCCGTCAAAAAGTTGACACCCAATTGGGAAGGCCCTTATAGGTTGATAAAATTAGGAGGTCCGGGATCTTACCACTTGGAAAATTGGATGGCAAGGCAATCCCTCGGACTTGGAACGCAACCAATCTAAGACGCTACTACTAATGAGCAAGACGAAGCTTGGGGGCATCCGCTTCCCCATTCAAATATCTTGCTCATATTAGCACATCTCTTAGACTTGGTTTCTTAGACTAGTTTCCTTTTGCAAAAGTTTATGTTCTCCAGTCGACCTTAGACGGCATAGCTTTGTATTGCCTTTGGCATGTTCATAAATAAAAAAAATTCATAAAAGCAAAAAATTGATTCCATGTATTGCAAAAGCTTACACATGTGGGCTTTAAGGCTATATACACAATACATCAAATTTTAAAAGAAGTTCTACTCGTAACCTCTCGTTGTGCCTCTAGCTCGGCACTCTGATGCGATCCTCCGGCCTCGGCCTTCAATTGTTGAGGTCTCGCGACTACTACAGAGGTAGCGCCAAATACTCCCAGGCTCCGACTAACAGAAGGACTGGAACAAGCAAGCACTTGAGTGGATCGAGCTGCTTGGGCAGCCAGGATGGCGCTTTGCATGCTTTTGCCTCTTCCCGCCAAGAAGTCTCCTCCACATCAATTGCGTGAGCAAACTTGTGCTAAAAAAATGCTTACGTTAACCTTAGGGTGATCCTTTGAGATGCCCGTTTTGCATCTTTATAGCCGAAGGCAAGTGCTCTTTTCGAGTCGTGGTATCACTGATCAGTATAGGTCTGCGACCTTTTGAAGTTCTAAACAGCCTGGACAGCAACCTTTGACTTCTCGGCCTCCAATTGCTCTACTCACTTAGTCAGATCAGCATTAGAGCTCTCTAGCAACTCTACCACCTTGCTCAGGTCATTCACCTTCTTTTCAGGTTCCCAAGGAAGTTGTTCTCAGTCTTCTACTCGCCCAAAACCTTGTTATCGGCGATCAACTTTGGGGGCCCCAATTTGCACTTGTGCCAAGCCTTGTAGAAGAAAAGATTTGAGAAGCAACAAAAAAAATAGTCAAATTCCAAAACCTAACTGACATCAGCTGGACCATTCCATCGCACGTCTCATTAATGCCATAGCCCGAAAGTGTCTTGCAGTCCATATGAATGATCACGTGGCTAGACCACTCCCAAGCCGTACGAGGATTCTTGAAGAAAGATTCTTCAATTGACACACTCCAGTTTGGATGATGAGGTGTGTCGGACCCGAGCAGAGGAAGAAGTCCCAGTCCTAGTCGGCACCTTCCTTCGCCTTTACCTTGGAACCCAAGCCAAGGACAAAGTCCTCCACCTTTGCTTTCTTCGGCTGAGACCCAGAAACTAGGCCCCCAACATCCAAGTCTTGGACATCCTCCTTCACACCATGAATAGATTCCAGCTCCTCGGGGATTATATCCCCCAAAACCCCTTGGGCGTTGAACAGAAGGCGATCTCCTTGCGCTCGTTAGTACCATCACGTCCATGGGTTCAACTCGATGACATGATCTCTGCATGAAGTTGATAAAAAAATATGAGACTAAAATAAGGGGAAGACGAACACAAGAGCTTGAAAAGGCATTTACCAAGATTGTTCTCGCCCTCGTCTTCCTTCTCTTCGTCCAAGCCTTCCTCTAGGGAAAAGATGATTCCACACTCGCAAAACTGAACGTTACTTAAAGGATATTTAGACTTTAAGGGCTCGGCTCCCTTGAGCTTTTGAATGTGCTAAAGGTTAGTATCAGACAAATCCCTCTCTTTCAATGCATTACAAGTCCTAGTATCACAGTCGGGATGCCACACGTTATAGACCTCAAACCTTTGAGACTTAGGGAGTCAAACAAACAAAAATTTCTCTTTCCAATTATGGTTAGACGATGGAGGTGTGGAAACAAGTTGGCTTCGGCCTTCGAATGCCGACTCAAAAAATGCCAACCCACTTGGGTGGTTATCGATCGAATGGTGAAAAACCACCTGAATACCCTCATCCTAAGTTACAAACCAAGCTTGTGACACTGACATATAAAAAAAGATATAGAAATCCAGGCATGAGGGGAAAATTGGCAGGGCGCAAGACCATATGCGTTTAATACTTTAACAAAGAAAGGGTAAATGGGCACTCTAGAACCGTTGGTGAGCAAGAACAATACACTCCAATCTCGTTTATTGTGGTCATGTTAGACGCCTCCCCTTCGTTCGACAATCTAAGCTTTATACATGGCGGAATTTGGCAGTGCTCCCTCAAAAGCTTGAGGTTAGCAGCTCAACCTACTTTTAAGAGTATGGGTGTCAAAAGGTTTAGGGATTTGAGCCTTCTTGATCAATACTTCCTTTGCAGGAATCCCCCTTGATTCTTGATAGGGAACCAAAGGAATACCTACCTCTGAAAACAAAGGGTCAGAGGTTGGCTCTACCCTAACACTCCTAGAATCGTCACTTTTAGTTCAGAAACATGTTCATAATTTTGGCCAGACATGATTCCATATCAAAAATAAGAAATTCAAAGAAGTTAAATGGATGTGGAGCTTACTTGAAGAATAAAAGAAGCGGATCTTCAAATTCTAAGAACACCAACTTAAAAATCTTCTTCAAACGAGCCCTCAAAATCACAAACTCTTTCAAAGCTCTCACTCAAATTGAAATGAATTGAGGAGGAATGAAAATAGTTCTCCTTATATAGAAACAACATAGAAATCCAATCAATATGATCTTGTGACACGTGGCATACGTCCATCAATAAAGTGCTTACCCTTGTAGCCCTTGATGGAAACTTTGGCAAAGCCGAAGGAAAATACTTCAATCAAAGCCGCTACTTGCTCAACCGAGTAGACAAGCTCCCTCGCGGTCTAAGCCTCTACTCGCAAAGCCGAGTAGACAAGTATATTAGGCCCCCAAAGCCTCTACTCGCTCAGCCAAGTAAACAAGCTCCTCTGGGTCTAAGCCTCTGCTCGTAAACCTGAATAGACAAGCACATTAGACCCCCACCGGCTCTAGTCGTTCAGCCAAGTAGACGAGCTCTTTTGGCTCTAAGCCTCTCCTCAGAAAGCTGAGCGGACGAGCACAATTAGACCCATAATGCCTTTACTCGCTCAACCGAGTAGACAAGCTCTTCTGGGTCTACGCCTCTGTCGAGTAGACAAGCTCCTCTGGGTCTAAGTCTTTGCTCGCAAAGCCAAGCAGACGAGTGCACCCCTAATGCCTCTATACGCTCAACCGAGTCAGCTGAGTAGACGTGCTCCTCTATGCCTAAGCCTTTGCTCGCAAAGCCGAGCAGGCGAGCACCTTAGACCCCCAATGGCTCTACTCACTCAATCGAGTAGACAAGCCCCCTTAGCACCTCTACTCAGCCAGGCTTAGTAGACGAGCCTGCTTAGATCCTCTACCCGGCTAGGCCGAGTAGATGAGCCCTTTCTAGTAAACTTCCAAACAAAGAGGACCCTTTAAACAAAGGTTCAAAATTCGATGTAATAACAATCGTCCTGATTTTGCATTTGTACTCCTAATAGAATACGGAATAAGGGGAAATGATATGGGTAAAAATTACCACCAATGGGAAGGTGACACATGTCACTACCAGGAGACGCCAAAACTGCCTCATAATTCATGGAGAAGTGGGAATGGCATTTTCCACTCTTCCACTTTTCCATTATGGGCAATAACTGTCTACTAAGTTCTGGTAACCTCCCATTAACTTAGGTAACTCCCCATTAAGGAGAAATAACAACCCATTAATGCAAGCCTTATGCAAAGAAACTCCGGAAAAGGAAAGAGCTAAGTTCTACAATCCCAAAATATTACCAGATTCTCTTTAAACACTTTCTGACTTTAGTATCGGAGATCCTCTGCAGGAAACACTTCCGGCGAGTCATCGGTGTTATTTGTACTGTGCAGGTCTATTCACGTAATCAAAGATCGTCCCTGATTTCATCCACAAAAGGACCCATAGACCCAACCTAGTTTTTCGTCAAATTCCTTTCACCCTGGAAGCTCTATTGTATCGAATTCACAACTTTACATAGTCCATTTATAGATACAATCACAAACTACCCAATGCACCCGAGAAACCTCCCACAGCCGAATTGCTCACCACAGTAACAGACAATTAGGTCCAACTATTATTCTTATTGTTCCATCACCTTGCCTTTGTAGTCACGCCCCTCAAAATTCCATGATAATCCATGCATGTTTTAAAATCACGTCTTCGGGTAGGGATTGGTCTTTCCTTCTACAATAATAATATCGTTGTGGATCAGCTACTTTCTCTACCTTTTCGTCGGATAATTATACAGCCCTCTCGCATTTTATACTACTTGCCTCTACATGGGCTTTAAAACATAAATTCTTTCATTTTAAAGTACTAACAATGTATTCTTTTCTCTTAAACCAGATAGCGGGATATGAAACAGAATCGTCGCTTAGCTCAGAAACATGTTCACAATTTTGGCCAGACATGATTCCATATCAAAAACAAGAAATTCAAAGAAGTTGGAATGGATGTGGAGCTTACTTTAAGAAGAAAAAAAGTGGATCTTCAAACACTAAGAACACCAATTTAAAAATCTTCTTCAAACGAGCCCTCAAAATCACCAACTCTTTCAAAGGTCTCACTCGAAATGAAATGAATTGAGGAGGAATGAAAACAGTTCTCCTTATATAGAAACAACATAAAAATCCAATAGATATGATATTGTGACCGTTGGGATAGCCAAGACACATGGCATACGTCCATCAATAAAGTGTTTACCCTTGTAGCCCTTGATGGAAAACTTTGGCAAAGCCGAAGGAAAATACTTCAATCAAAGCCTCTGCTTGCTCACCCGAGTAGACAAGCTCCCTCGTGGTCTAAGCCTCTACTTGCAAAGCCGAGTAGACAAGTATATTAGGCCCTCAAAGCCTCTACTCACTCAGCCGAGTAGACAAGCTCCTCTGGGTCTAAGCCTCTGCTCGCAAACCTGAACAAACGAGCGCATTAGACCCCCACTGCCTCTACTCGCTCAGCTGAGTAGACGAGCTCCTTTGGCTCCAAGCCTCTGCTCGCAAAGCTGAGCGAACGAGCACAATTTGACCTATAATGCCTCTACACGCTCAACCGAGTCAGCCGAGTAGACGTGCTCCTCTGGGCCTAAGCCTTTGCTCGCAAAGCCGAGCAGACGAGCACCTTAGACCCCCAATGGCTCTACTCGCTCAATCGAGTAGACGAGCCCTCTTAGCGCCTCTACTGAGCCAGGCTGAGTAGACGAGCCCACTTAGATCCTCTACCCGGCTAGGCCGGGAAGATAAGCCGTTTCTAGTAAACTTCCAAACACGGAAGACCCTTTAAACAAAGGTTCGAAATTTGATGCTATAACAATTGTCCTGATTTTGCATTTGTACTCCTAATAGAATACGGAATAAGGGGAAATGATATGGGTAAAAATTACCACCAATGGGAAGGTGACACGTGTCACTACAGGAGACGCCAAAACTGCCTCATAATTCATGGAGAAGTGGGAATGGCATTTACCACTCTCCCACTTTTCCATTATGCCAATAACTATCTACTAAGTTCTGGTAACCTCCCATTAACTTAGGTAACTCCCCATTAAGGACAGATAACCACCCATTAATGCAAGCCTTATGCAAAGAAACTCCGGAAAAGGAAAGAGCTAAGTTCTACAATCCCAAAATACTACCAGATTCTCTTTAAACACTTTCTGACTTTAGTATCGGAGATCCTCTGGCTGAAACACTTCCGGCGAGTCATCGGTGTTCTTTGTACTGTGCAGGTCTATTCACGTAACCAAAGACCGTCCTGAATTTCATCCACAAAGGGACCCATAGACCCAACCTAGTTTTTCGTCAAATTCCTTTCACCCTGGAAGCTCTATTGTATCGAATTCACAACTTTACATAGTCCATTTATAAATACAATCACAAACTACCCAAAGCACCCGAGAAACCTCCCACAGCCGAATTGCTCACCACAGTAACAGACAATTAGGTCGAACTATTATTCTTATTGTTCCATCACCTTGCCTTTGTAGTCACGCCCCTCAAATTTCCATGATAATCCATGCATGTTTTAAAATCACGTCTTCGGGTTGGGATTGGTCTTTCTTTCTACAATAATAATATCGTTGTGGATCAGCTACTTTCTCTACCTTTTCGTCGGATAATTATACAGCCCTCTCGCATTTTATACTACTTGCCTCTACATGGGCTTTGAAACAGAAATTTTTTCATATTAAAATACTAACAATGTCTTCTTTTCTCTTAAACCAAATGGCGGGATCTGAACATATTGTAAATATGGTGGTACCCATATCTACGACTTTTTTATGTTGTTATTTTCCATCGTTCGAATTGACAAGTGCTACTCCACATCTTGTGATGGAAGCCAAAACTTTAGTCCATTTCGCATGCGCCTAGGCCAGATCAACGGTCTACCGGGACCAAGTGATTGACTGGCCTGTTATATGATGGAAAAGCATATAATCATGGTGCTTACTGAGTTTGTAGTTGTTTTTGGTATTATTATATTGTAAGGCCCTAAGGCCATGCTCTTACGAACTCTGTAACTTTTCAATATTAATGCAATTCTCTTATTACCTAAAAAAAAACTCTAGACCCAAACTTAGTCATCTGTTTCAATGTTCTAATTTCCTTTCAATCGTTTGTAACTTTAATATCAAGCATTGGACCTGAATAAATATACTTTTTTCTTATTCAGTTAATCAACATCTTTATGGGGGCATTTAATTACTTTAATTTCAGATCACTTAGTTTTGTTTCCATTTTGATAGATGTCCTCAGATAAAGACAAAAAAGAATCTGCTATGTGTGTCAATGGTAATTTTCTTGAGCGCAAACACGATAATTTTGAATGCAGCAATTATTCTCAGGCATCTATACAAGCCTACTGACTGTTAAAATCATGATAAGTAGATGAATGACAAGGCTTCCATTGAGTTTGAAGGCCGCAAGCTCTTGTGATCCCATAAGTTGTCATTCCATAGCATACCGAATTGACGATGATGGTAAACATCTAGCTTCAACAACTAGAACTTTAACAATGCCCCGACATGGGTCTCCAAAGACAGAATTAGAAACTCCGATCGAACAATTATTTCTTCCCAGACAAGCCTGCCATTAATGAGAAAAATATGAGATACGATTACAACTAGACTTGGAAACAAATTAAAACAGATTTCTCGTTGCCAATAGAAAACAGAAAATTATATGAAAGCTATCGTCTCCTGAATAAGCTTACCCGAAAGTACTTGATGTAGCCGTGCACACATCATGCCACAGAGGTTCACATGAATATTCGTTGTGTGTGTGTGTGTGTGTGTGTGTGTGAAGGCTTAACCTCTTTGGCTACACCGTGGTTCCTATACAGCAAATAAGGGCACTATCATCACAATCGCCTCACTCCAGTGATAAGCCGATCAAGTGCATTGCTACGAAGCACCTCATGTTTGGTAAGGAAGTTTGTCCTATGACATTGGACCTCACAATTGTACTAAGACAGAGAAATAAGCTTAAGAGTCAATCTGATACCCAATTGTCCAGAAAGGAACTTAGGCAATCCCCAGAAAGTCCAACTGAACTCCAATGAAGTACACATTTGAGATTTTCTGGAACATGGTAAACCTTTGAAACTAGACTAGGAATTCGCAGCCTCTACAAAATACTGGAGATAAGGCTGCCTGCATTAACCCTGCCCAGACCTTGGAATGGCTGCAGCTTATATAGTTCTCAAGGACCCTCGCGGAGTTTCGAGTAGCTACTTTCTGAACCTAGTTTCGAGTATATTAGGCACTTGGCAATTGTAACTTTGGCTGCAAAGAATAATTGTAAAATAACAAGTACAAACACCTACAACAAAATGCGACTTGCAAACCAGTTGGGTACAAATACAATATTTGAAACCACCTCACTCGCACACTCAAACTGAACTGACTCACACAGAAACAGTTGGCGTGCCCGAAAAACTTCGTCAGTCCTCACACACAACCTAAAAGATCATTCTGTGCACCTCACGAATGTGAATTGCCCAAAACAGAGGCGAAACCTCCATTTTAATGGCAGCAATCTGGAAAATTCAAGGGAAGACCCAAGGACTTCTAGAGAGGGAGGGAAATTTCTGGAGAGATGGAGGAAGGAAGAATCTTAGAAAGAGAGAAGGTGAAGAGTCATTCTTGTTTAACACTAGCTACCAAAATAGTCAAGACAATACATGCACTTCAATTCAGGAGAGCTGGTGCTGAGATGGAGCAGTCGACAACATGCTTGTGTTACGGTTTATGACTACAATTTACCTGAGACACCACAGACAATGAGTTGGGTGCATGGCAGTTGCCCCTGGAGAACATCTGGCAGCTTCCTTGTGGTGTTCCATAGCTAGCAAATTCTATGGAAGAGATGGTATGCCCATCTTCACACCGTAAGTGCATCTCTGGTGTCATATTATTGACCACCATTCTCCTGTTGATTAAATCTGAATGCGTCCACATACGGAGAGGTGGATAGTGCGTCTCTGAAACCTGAGCACAAATGGCACAGGTGGAAAGCGACTTGATTGATATCTTGAATGGATTGCCTCCTGTTTCCTCACATATAACGAGTAAATTGTTTCATGTATATAACCATGACCTTGGTATATGATACCTGGAGATTTAACAAAATAAAACACTGCAAGCAAATGGCTAACTTCGTAGTAAAAGAGAGAAAACAGGACTGAATGCGAGCCTAAACTGCTTTGTGCTTACAAAAGAAGGAATTTAAAACATGGTGCCGGTCATATAGTTGGGATATACCAGATCTGTGTAGGCTCCCCACAATTTGTAGTACACTTCGCAGAATTGTAAGCTCCACGGTAATCACAAGTTCTTTGGCATCCATCTTTTGGGGAAACTAGAGTCCAGTACCTTCCTATGTGATGGCCATTGACCCAAGCCTGACCCTTTCCCATGCTTCCTAAGTTAAGAACAACAGGATCTGTTCCACCAGGAGCATCAAAGTGTGTCTGCTTGATTGGTAAAACAAATAGAAAGGTACGAGTAACTATATTATTACAAATAAAGATAACATGAGAAGAAAGAATTGTTTGTAAGCAGTTTGAAACACTTGTACAGTGACAAGCTAAGGATGCCAGAAACTTTACTTCCTTAAGTTAAATGAAATGCTAGTCAAACCCCATCCCACTCGGAGAGGAGAATCAAATAGAAAAAATGATACATCTAAGTCAATATATATCATTGTGTGTGTGTGAGAGAGATATGGGGCGGGGGTGGAAACCTTGTACCAGGAGAAGGTGGACGGAATTGCATCCAAGGTCAAATTATTCCATCCTGCACTTTCTTTTTCATCTGATATATAACTTCAGGAACTCCCCACGAAGCCCAACCTAGAATTCAATCTTATGAGAAAAAGGAACCAGGGAGAAATTTTGAATGCCTCAGTTTGATAACAAAATGAAGTACTCTAATGTAACCAAACAAGAAAAGTAAAATAGCACTAGAAATGAAGCCCAACCTAGAATTCAATCTTTTGAGAAAAACGAATGAGGGAGAAGTTTAAAAATGCCTCACTTTGATAACAAAATGAAGTACTCTAATGTAGCCAAATAAGAAAGTAAAATAGCAAAAGAAATGAAGGTAACAGGAGTTCAAAATTATTAAGTGTACCACTATGTAAAACATAACAGATGGTATAGATTAAAATTCACAATTACTAGTAAAAAATGCAACAGCTAAAGCTTTAGGCAGATGCCTTGCCTTGAAGAATTTCTATATTGCAGTTTGTCAACAATTGGCAGTTTTGAGTCACGAAAATAATTTATCATAGTCTAAGAATATTGTCTTGTTCCATATTAACGATATAGTTAAACCCAGCCCAAGAGTTTTGAAAGGAAGGCTATAACTCCAGCATTAGCGAAAGATCAATATCAACACAATTTAGCAACTCTTCAACTTATAAAGGAGAATTCTCAACCTCGAGATTGCCTTCCAATATCTGGTGTATACTTATAAGAGTTGCTGATATTCTACTCTATTTTTAATTGCTAAAGCAATGATAAACTTTGTTCAACTCATTACTTAAGCTTTAATTTAACTTAGTTTCATGCTTAGTTTGCATGAATTCAGCCATTTGGCCGCCCTTCGTTATTGTGCAGTTTATTATGTTGTCTTTAACCTTTGGCACCAGAAGAGCCCTTTCACCATGTCTACGTAAAGTGCTTAACTGAGATCAGATACAGATTGCAAACAGGAGATTTTCTGGAAAAATAGGGGTAAATAAGGCAGGTGACCATTTGACTCCAATTTGGCACCCAAAAGAGACAACTTAATGCAAGCTTCATCGAATTTCACAAACGTTTCTTTTAGCTGCTTCGCAGGACTTCTTGTAGCAGCCTGATCCATAGCCGCGTTGCCTCCCTTAAAAGGCCTAGACAAGTAGGTACTTCTAAAATCACAGGCAAGGTCTCATAAGGGCAATCTCATATTATCCCACATCCGATGTTAGATATCACCATCTCCCCTCTTTACGCCATAGCATCCTCGCTAAGGCTCAATCACACAGCCCAGAATCTTCCTCTCTAATCAATGTGGGATATACCAGACTCAACCTTCGTTGCCCCAACCATCCTCTTGATATGGGATAAAACGGGACTTGTCTTCGTTTCCCCTAACCATCGGCAACCCGATTGGATAGCCCAACCCTCCTTTCAAGAGTCGGCTCCGTAACGACCCGGTCCACGGCCCCACCACAGGGTACTGCCCCCCTTAAAAGGGCTAACCAAGAAGGTACATCTAAGGGCAATCTCATAGTGTCCCACATCCGATGTGGGATATCACACTTCGCATTTGGCTTCAGCAGAACCTGAAAAGGAACAAAGTACTTAGCAATTGTCAACCACATCTCATCAGCTTATGTGGCACGTAATAAGTAATTATGCTGCACTATATGCCCAAATGTAAGGTCACAGGTCCCCGTAACCATAGACCATAGTCTTTAAGCCAACATTTGAGGATGTGCTTTAAGCTTCTTTTTTTTCCCATTTTACATTCGTCTGATG
Organism: Escallonia herrerae; assembly: GCA_033070095.1. Lineage (NCBI taxonomy): Eukaryota > Viridiplantae > Streptophyta > Magnoliopsida > Escalloniales > Escalloniaceae > Escallonia > Escallonia herrerae. The sequence continues at coordinate 123,067 of JAVXUP010002115.1, read as the reverse complement.
TATGTGGCACACCTTCCACACAAATGATGCAGTGCACGGAAACCATTATTTTCTCGGTTGGGACTCAGCTAATCCCACTAATGAATGCCAATTGCCACTACCCACTAAATAAAAGGGTAGCGCATCACCACTGTTAAAGAATCCCCAAACCCTTAATTAGTGTTATTAACAATATAAGTTTGCCCTCCTGCTCCTCTAATGGATGCCAGCTACGTTTTCCTATTCACATATTAAACTACAGATAGGTACACTTAAAAAGAAATTAAACTACAGATAGGTAGACCGAAGTCTGGACCACCAAAGAAGTACAATCCAAAAAAAAAACAAGAAGAAAAGCAAAGAAACAAGATTTAAATGAAGTACCCATTGGCACTAAACCAAGCCAGACCCACTTTAATAATTTGAGAGTGTTCTAATATTTGTTAATAGGTCTGGTTATGGGTATAGACCTGGCCAAATAAGGCCCATACCCACAGATCGACCCAACCCGCTGCAAACTAAACGTTATGGACATTAAGAATAAGAACCGTTAGATTTTGACACTGCACACATTACCCGCTACACCCCAACTCCCAATACACACACAAATACCCACAGTCTAGGTAGCATGGACACGGACACGGTGTCGGACACCGACGGGAACACTGGACACCACAATTTTAAAAAAAAAATAGATTTTGGACACCGCAGGACACTGCTATTTTTTAATATATTTTTATTATATATATATATATATATATATATATATACATATATATATATCAAATACATTTCACAATCTAAAATAATAACTAAGTCAAAAAAATATTTCTGAAATGTACTAGATAAAATAACTAAGTAAGAAGAAAAAAAGAAAGAGAGGGACTTTCTTCACTTAATCAGTACTAATGCAAGAAACAACTCTTAACAGAGGGAGAAAAAATAAAAAGGAAGAAGGAAAGAAATGACTATTGACGGAGGAGAAAAAAAAAAGAAAGGAAGGACTTTTTTTTTGGTTGGTGAAAGGAAGGACTCTTCATAGAGAAAGAAACAACGGGGAATAGAAGAAAAAGGAGACGAGATGAGAAAGAAGGATATGTGGGTTAGTGACAGCGGCGAAGGACCTCCGGCGACGATCAAGTGAGCTCCGGCCGGCGACGGCGACGGCGACGGCGACAGCTGCTTCCGTATTTGGTGACGGCGACGACGACGACTAGATCTGTCGGCCTCGGCTTCTTCGGCGACAGGATCTGTTGGCGACTGAGCTTCGGCGACTGGATCTGTTGACGACTGAGCTCCGATGACTGGATCTGTTGGCAACTGAGCTCCGGCGACAGCTCCGAGTTGGTAATGGCTCAAAAGGGCACCTGTGAGGTGAGTGAGAAGGAATCGGCAGTGAGGTAAGAGAAGCAAATTGTCCTATACTGCTCCATCACTCCTCGGTAAAGTGTCCGACACGGTGTCGGAAAATTAAAAAATAAAATAAAAATTCCAACACCGATTGGCGGTGTCCGATAGGTGTCGGGCGGTGTCTGGAGGGTGTCGGGGTGTCCGTCCGTTTAGGACACCATACCTCCACCTAGGAGAGGTGTCCGTGCTTCCTAGCCCACAGTTGTCCTAATTGCAGCCCCGTACCCTCGCCAATCAAACCGAGGGAAAAAGGGTATGGATTTACCATTAAAGTTGAGATTCGATCGCTAGAATCGTCGCCGATTTTAGCCCCTATCTCTCTCTTGTGTAACGGAAGAAGACTAACGAAAACCAAAAATGTGGGATGGCAAAAATTCCAAACCCATTTAAACCAAACCTTAAAATGCTATATTACAAAAAGACCCCTCCAACTTTAGGTATTTATTCAAAATTCACCCAAAACTTTCTAATACTCTTACCAGAAAATTTAGGGTATTACATTCTTCTCATTTTATAAAAATTCCATCCTTGAAACTTAACGGACATGCGGTGTCGAACAGATAAGGATAAGCATTTCGCATGATATCCTCTGGTTCTCAAGTCGGCTCTTCTGATGTGTTATTCCTCCACAAAACTTTTACCAATGGTATAACTTTGGTCCAAAGAACTTGATCACGTCTGTCTAATATCTCCACCTGCACCTCCCCATAACCCGTTGTTTGACTTGTACTTCCTCAAAATTGACACATGGAACACATTGTGGAAAAAGAGACAAATCTGGAGACAATGTCAGACGTTAAGCTACTGGTCCAAACCTCTTAAGAATTTCATAAGGACCGACATATCAACAGTTGAGCTTATCCTTCTTCCCGAAACGCATCGCTCCCTCCAGGAAGAAATCCTCAGAAAGACTCGATCGTCAGCTGCAAACTCCAAATCTTGCTTACATTGTGATGCTCTCATGCGTGATCGAATCAGATCAACATTCTCACAAGTCACCTGAACTAACTTCGGGCCAATGACGTAATGCTCACCAACCTTCCAACATAACGGGGTCCTGCACCTCCGACCATACAAGCCTCCATATGCGTAATTTGTATATTGGCCTAATACCTATTCTCATATGGGTATCCTAGCTACCTTAAAATCCATAGCACAAGCCCTAGAAACTCCCCCGAAACTCGAAGTAAAACGCGAATCTCTATCAGACAAAATCCAAACAGGTACTCCATGAAGCCTCAGGAACAAATCCATATACAACTAGGCCAACTATTGCTTATGAAATTGGCTCCAGTAAGTAAGAAGTGTGCCGATTTTGTGAGCCGGTTCACCACCACCCAGATCATATCATTACCCGAAACCGTATAGGGAAACCGTCCACAAAACCTGTAGTAACATGTTCCCACTTCCACTAGAAAATTTCTAGGGAGACTATAATTCCCGCCGGCTTCTAATGTTCAGCTTTGATCTGCTGACACACCAAACATCAAGACACAAACTCTGACATGTCCCTCTTCATTCCTGACCACCAGTAATGCTCTCGAAGATCATGATACATACTGGTGAGCCTCAAATAACAACAATAGCCTCAGCTCCTCATTATTTGGGGACAAATAACAGAGTAGAAACCATAACACTCCCTCCGAACATTCTGTTTATCGCTTCCAATACCTCCAACGATCTTGGTGTAACTCAAGATCGCTCGCCTGTGTGGTCTTAATCTTGCTAATCAAAGTGCGTTGAACTTGCATAGCTGCTAACACTGCTTCATATCCTGGGCATCTGTTGAAGGTCCAATTGTCTCATATCCTCCAAGTATTGAGTTGTCTCGTTAGCAATGCTGCTAGATTCCCAGTAATCTTCCTGCTAAGAGTATCGGCCACCACATTGGCCTTACTGGGATGATAGTGGATCGCATAGTCATAATCCTTTAACAACTTTAACCATCTGCGCTGCCACTAATTAAGCTCCGCACAAGTAATGCCTCCACAGATTCAAAGCGAAGATAACCGCTGCCAACTCCAACTCGTGGGTTGGATAATTCAACTCATGAGTTTTCAACTGCCTCGATGCATAGGCAATGACCTTCCCATGCTGCATCAAAACACAACAAGTCCTCTCCTAAAGGTATCAATGTAGAGTACAAACCCTGTTGAACCTGATGACAATGTCAATACTGGCGGCGTCACTAGTCTCTACTTCAGCTCCTAAAATCTGGACTCACAATCATCAGTCAAAACAAACTGCAGAGTCTTGTGCGTGAACCAAGTCAACGGCTCTCAATCTTGGACAAGCCCTCCACGAATTGTCTTTAGTAACCTGCTAGTCCCAAAAAACTGTGCACCTCTTTCATTGCGCTAGGCTTCTGCCATTCAGTCACTGTCCTGATCTTCTCTGGGTCTTCAAAAAGACCATCCTTATATACCATGTGTCAAAGCAACCCAACTTACTGAAGCCAAAAGTCACACTTTGAGAGCTTCAAATACAGCTTGTGGTCTCATAATCGCTACAATACCAGTCTCAAATGCTTCATATGCTCCTCCTCAGACTTCAAGTATACTAGAATCTCATCAATAAATACGACAAACTGGTCAAAATAATCCTTGAATACCTTGTTCATCATATCCTTGAACACTACTAGGACATTCGTTAAACCAAAAGGCATGACAAGAAATTCATAATGTCCATAGCGTGTGCTAAACACTCTCTTTTGGGACATCCTCCTTTATCATCTTCAATCGATGATACCCGAACAATCAGATTAATATTCATAAAACAGAAAGCAACTTGAAGCTGGTCAAACAAATCATCGATTTGGGGCAATGGGTACTTGTTACGGATCATTATCTTGTTCAACTCTCTAATTGATACAGTCTCACAGTGTCATCCTCCATTACAAAGAATACTGGGGCACCTTACGAGGATACACTGGGACTTGTGAACCCCCGATCAAGAAACTCCTGCAACTGCTCCTCTAGTTCTTTAATCTCAGCTGGCGCCATACGACACAAAGCTTTAGAAATAAGCTCCGCACCGGGAACAAGATTGATCAAGAAAACTTCAGGATACTACTCTACCACAGGGATAGATGACAACTCCGAAAAACTCTTATGTGTATTAGCGACACATGCAAAATAATCCTAACAACCTTGACAAAGCAACCACTGTGCTCCAGTAGCCGAAACAAGGCTAACCAACCCACTTGGTTTAAATCGGCGACTAACTAACTCAGACTAGCATGGCATATCAAAACAAACTGATTTTCGATGACAATCCACAGTTGCATTATTGGGATGAGATCCACGGGAAGGTCTTTATCCCCAATAGGAGCAATACAATCACAAAGAATAGTAGAAACTACCCAAATACTCCAATTAAAGTGCCTATCGAACAGTAAGTCTATAAGGAACGGGTCTTCACCCTCAATCGGTGCAAAAGTAAGGAATAGAAAGGAATATGATGCACAAGAATCAGATAATGTACGAGCATCTAATGAATTAACCAGAAGTGTACCTGATACCTCATCATTGGTGCCGCAGCATCCTAAGCAGACATAGCAAAGAGATGGGCTGATGTCCTGTGCCACTGCCCCTGCTAAGCTTGAGCTTGCAGTCTGTCCTCCTACCTGACAGGGAAAATTGCTTGCTGCTGCACTAACTGTAGGTTGCGGGGCAGAAAGTTGACTGATTCTCTATAACAAATAGGCAGTCTCGAACCTGATGCTCCACACTGACACACCTGAAACATCTCCCGTTAAGTCTGTAGCATGACTTACCACCATGGATCCTCTCGCACGTGGCACAAGGAACGGCCTGAGAAGCTGACCCGACGCCCTGACCAGCACTGTGTGAATCGAAATCAAGAGCTCTAAGGATGTCTGAATCCAGTACTTTAAGCTGGTCTAGCTCCTGCGCTCCTCTGTACCACCTACTTTGCCCTGGTCGAACCCCCCAACTCTACCCAGGCCTAAATCCTTGAGTCGAAGAGGGCATGATTCCTTTACTCTGCCCCATCCTCTAGACTTGAGCACCCTGTTGTGCTGACTGCGAAAGCTACTGATGCTTGGCAGTCTCCGTAACTCTACCCCTACTAGAAAGACTCACGTGTCGCTCTTCTGGCCACCTTGCTTCTGCTCATAATTCTTTTTATTATCAAACTTGGACTGCTCCAACGCACGTGCCAAGTCTGCCCACTCCATATAGCTTGTCAATAGAGCGTAGATCAATCTGCCTCTATCGAACTTCTTACAACAATATTAATCTAGGTCTAAGCCCCCAATCAAACTTGCTACATCAATCTGCCTCTGTCGGCAACATCCTCAATGTAAATCTAGTGAGACACGAGAATCTCATCTCAAAGTCATGCACCGACTCCTGATCCGCTTGTGTCACGCTGGCAAAGTCTCTCAGCATTTGCTCATGGTAGCTCGCAAAAAGTACCAATTATAGAACAATTCCCTGAACTGTGCCCCAAGTCATATCAATCAACTGCTGACGAGTCTTACTCATCTCTACCATCTTCCACCACTAATCTGCCATACCCCTCAGTTTATATGCAGTAAACTCTACCCTCTACTTCTCACTGCAAACAGTTACCTGAAATATCTTCTCCATCTTGGTTATCCAAAGTTAGTCGCATTCTGCTTGTTGAAGTCAATCCGTGTACTCACCTCCTATAGTTATGGCTAGCCAAATTCTGATTCATCAAAGTCAAAATCTGGTTCATCTTGTTCAACCCTGGACATGTCAGTCTTTACGAGATTCTTGAGAGGATTGGACCAGTAGCTTATCGACTGACATTGTTTCCAGATTTATCTCTTGTCCGCAATATGTTCCATATGTCAATTTAAGGAAGTATGTTCGTGATTCGACTCGTGTTGCAGCATCGTCCCCATGATATTCAGACAGACTTGAGTTATGAGGAGGCACCGATGGAGATATTCAACAGGCGTGATCAAGTTATTCGGACCAAAGTGACACCATTGGTAAAAGTTTTGTGAATGAATCACATATCAGAGGTAGCTACTTGGGAGCCAGAGGATACCATGCGAAATGCCTACCCTCATCTATTCGATACCACAAGTACGTTAAATTTTCAGGACAAAATCTTTATAAGTTAAGGAGAATGTAATACCCGTTAATTTTTCTAGTAAGGTAATTTCTAGTTAGGCTAGCAAAAGAGCTGGTTTAGAATGGGCTTTAACCAACCAGCTCAAATTTGGATAAGCTTTTAACCCACTAAACCCAACTAATTTAAAAATGGGTCGGTCTGAGTTGGGTAGATGTTTAAATGACCTAAATTGGGTCAAGCCCATTAAACCAAGCTAACACATCCTAACCCACAAAAAAAAAACCAAGTCTAACTCCCTATCAATCTTTCCTTCCCCGAATATGGCAGATGCACAAGCCAATTTTGCCAAATCAATTTCTAGGGTTCCAACCCGAAAAAGGCACAGCCTCTGCTTCTCTGGGGAAGACACACTGGCCGTTGTTAGATTTCCGCATGTAATTCGCCGTCTCTGTTTTAGCACTACAGTTGTTCACCACTGTTTATCTCCCCGGTTTGAGGTAATTGCGCCCCCCAACCTTCAACACATGCACACACCCGTAGACTGCGTGTTGCTTCCATGTCAGATTATACCCTTTATGAATTTGCACTTTGTTGCCTGCATTCTGTGAAACTAGACATTACCATTCAGTAATAAGTCAATCATTAAGTCTGTGAGTTCTAGTGATTTTAATAATTCAGTCAATCAATATTGAGTTTTAGTGATTAATCGTTAAGTCTACCATAATTGTGTTTTAGTGATTTCAGTGATTTTATAAGTAAGTCTATGTGAGACATAAGCCAATGCTGAAATTATGGTCTAGGAACAAGGAGTGCGACCAGGAGGATATTGTTGAATCGCAATGCTGTTTCATATCTAACTTGGCATTTAGTGACCAGAACATGCACTGTTTTTACTCCATCCCCCATCTATTTCAACTTCATACCTAACTTGGCAGCCCTGTTACATGTTCTTAAGAGTCATGGACCAGACAAAACCTTACCTACAGTTCATAGATGAATACAAGATTACCAGACCTGAAGGAACGCAATAAATAATTATGATGGAGTTCTGCTAGTAGAACACAAGTCAACAAACTTCAAGAACATTCAAGTCGTGACTTATTTAGAAAGAAGCTGCATTGTGGAATTTAGAGGGACGCTCATTCATTTACTTCACTTTTAATCGCACTATCTATAATAAGTAAGGCAGTACACTGTGCATAAAAGATTGGGAATTTTGAATATACAAAGAGGGAGGGGCATCTTGGACTGCTACACATGGAAAGGTGTTAGACCCCAGATATTTAAATTTGTTTTTTAAAAAAAGGAAAAAAATTACTTTTGTCCTTAAGGGCACGTTTTCGTAATTTTTCCTCTTAGCGCATGGGTCTAAGAAGCAACTAAGATTTTTCTTTTTGAAAAGTGGGTTTTACTTTTGGGTTAGATGACCCAATTTAAATTTGGACTTTAGTTTGACTAATTTATTAAATTAGAGAGTTTTGGAGACGTAATAGGTATTTTGAAATTCTAATTGTATTACGAATATAGGTATATATATCTTTTAAGCGTCTGAGAGTTACATACAATACATATTTCATAGGAACATAAGAAACTGTAGAAGAGTCATCAAAGATCCCTAGAAAGAGACTTCTTGTGATTTTGCAAGTTACTTTAAGGTAAGAATTCAATTTGAGTATCGAATTGATGTTTCTATTAGGAACCTACGAATTTTTGTTATAGTTGAAACCCTAATTATAACTTTTAAGTATATTGATGTTTAGGGTTTTGATATAATTGATTTAGAAGATCAAAGTTTTGGGTTGAATTGCACAATTGGAGGTAAGGATTTATTGTTTGAAATTTTCATCAGCGTTGGACCAACTTCGTATCTATTTTCAGGAATCAATAGATTAACGTCCAAGACATGTTCCTTATTGTTGCTACCGATTTGCATCTTTTTACCCTTGTTCTAAGAATTCCGCTGGAACAAGATTTGAACCACAATTATTTTTTTATTTCAATCAGTGGTCACATATCTATTTGTTCTTGAAATTTAATTGCTCCAAAGGTTACCACGTGTTCATCTCCATTTGCTTCCAGAGTATTCTGCTGTGCACCCTTTTTCACTCTTTTTGCTTACTAGTTTTTGTCATGTCTCTGATTATGACCTAAGCATGTAATTGGTGATGATTAAGGTGAAGGTTATTCTATTTGGTTATATCCATACATGGCCTTGTGTTTGTTTTTATGTATTTCAGTCATGCCACAGGTTCTGCTCTTTATGATACCTATGTGCTTATTTTGTCAGCCTTCCTCTTGTTTTATCTCGTTTTGTGGGCCAATTTCCTTTAACATGCAAATTCTCGTACTTAAGCTGCTGCTTTGTACTAGGTCCTTAACGGCGCATTGCAGAAGTGCTTCTTATCATTCTGAGCCACTGAATTTAATTCGGTGGCTCAGGTTGAGTCTGGTTGAGATCGGGCTTTAAAACGTTAGGTTTTCTTAGGTGGGGTCAAAACCTGACCCATCCCGTCTAAGTTGCACCCCTATTTCTAGTAAATAGTTTTTATGCCTAAAGTTGGCGAGGTCTTCCGGTAATTTACCATTTTAAGGTTTGGTTTAAGTGGGTTTGGCATTTCAATAGTCCCATATTTTTGGTTTGCCTTTGTCTTCTGTAACACCAGAGAGAGAGGCTGAAATCAAAGACGGTTTCGGCGAACAAGGTTCAATTTTAACTGTAAACCCATATCCTTTTTCCAACAATTTAATTCACGCAATTTTCTGCAGCGTGTGCAGAAAATCGTTGTTTTGGGAGTGGGTGTGCAGCGTGTCTGTTTAAACTTTTGTGTTGTAAGACCCCAAAATAACTAGTAATTAAATTATTATTATGTTTAGGGCATCTTTGCAAATTTAATTATGTTTGGGGTATTTTGAAATAAGCAATGAATATTTAGGGGTCTTTTAATTATTTACCAATCTTAGAGACTTTTAAGGGCTAGCCAAGTCTGTTTACGATATATTCAGTTTTGGTTACAGAGAAATAGAAGAAGGAGAAAACTAGGGTTTTTGAGGATTACAATCTTCTGTGCACAATTGGTAAGATTCTTGAATTCACTTTTGATTATAAGGATGAATTTGATGATATTAGAATTGTGGTTGTTAAGATTTTAACGTAAGTAGGTTAGTTATAATATCTAGGGTTTGAGGTTTTCGGAAGCAATCGCAATTTGGTAAAGACTATTACATAGATTTGAGGTAAGGGTTTCATGTACATGTCTGCCTCGTTATAATTATACCATTGATTGATTTTGTTTATCCGACTTTGGGTTAACAATAAGTTTATATTTAGACAAAATCGTCGTCATTCGTTTTACCGTTCTGTGTATCAATTCGCACAATTATTGCGTATCTGTGTAGTACCGTTCACTGTGTCCCTGGGCACGTGTTTGCTTCTGCCGTTTGGTTAGTTGGTGCCTTTCTTCTCTTCTTTTATTTTCCTGCACGGTTACTGTGACTCACCTGTTGCAGACTACCATGATTGTCATTTAATTCCTTAAGTACTTTTCAGACTCCTTTAGGAGAATTGCCCGTGTAATTGCAAAAGTACTTTGACACGTGTCACCTTTTAGGAGGTACATTACTTTTGTTTTCCTTTTACTCTTAGTTTCATTATTTTATAATTCAGTGCTCATTCGAACTCAGATTTAAGCGATTTCACTTCTGTTAAACTTGTCTCTTCGTCCTCTTCGATTCAAGTCTAATATCAAATAATTTCTGAAATCGTTAAGCTATCCTACTTGAAATACAAAGTTTTGATGTTTTGCGATTCTTATGCGTTTGAAATATTTTGAAATTCATTGGATTCCTTTGAATTGAACTAATACTTAGAACCTTCACGTGCTTAAGTTAACGTGATGCCATGACATGATATGGCAATTGCTACCCGTATGCAAACTTTGAACTTAGAACCTTCGCGTGTTTAGGTTAACGTGCTTTACAATCACGTATTGCGTGATTGCATCGTATTCGATTATTAGTTCAAATATTTGAGTGACACTTTGACTTTGATTTGATCTTTGATACGGGTTAATATCCCGTAATGAGAATTGTCGTGCTAGATTATTTTTCGTCTATGCACTTTGTTTCCATATGTTTCTTTTTGACTCAGCTACATGTTATTGATTACCTATGTTGTATTCTGTGAATGTGTTTGTGTGATTTTTGCTGGGCTTTGTGCTCACCCCCCTTCTCCTCCCATTTCAGGTAATTAAGCTGAGACAAAGGTAGAAGAGTTAGCTATATGCGTGAGCTTGGAGTTGTTCTTTAATTTTTAGACTTCTTTAATGACTTGAAAATAAGAGATTTGTAATAGTGTTGATAAGTGACTATTGAGAACCCCACAAGTTTGGGAGGTGATTATTGATATTAGAATTCCGCTGCAATTATTAGACTTTGTTGGTGAACGCAATTATTTTTCATTGGGATGTGATTTAGAGCTCTGATTACCCCTGTCGAGATTATATTACCCCAATTTAAGATAAACTCAGAGGATTTCTGGTTGAGGTTGCTTAGCTTCATACCGAGGTAAGGACTTCTATCCTATTCGAACCGTAAATTCATCAACACATGTTCATATCTATGCTTTCAATTTATCTGTAGCTATCTTTAAACTCTGAGTTATGAATTGATATCTTCATGTATCTATTACCATTGAAACCTTATGGTTGAGCCTTAATTGGTTATTGAAATTCATGTCGATCTCAACTTTTAATGCATGTCGAGCATTAAATTATATGTTGATCTGGTTATTATTGTTCTTCTCTATATTCACATGAGAATCTGTTTTAAGGCGTTATAAGAATGGTCTGTATTGGGGGTGTTATAAGGTAGTCCGTTTACGGTGTGGGAGGCGGGCTATTACCTTAATGGATTATTTATCGTACATATACATATGTAGAAGTATTATTGTGCACTGTCTATCTGGTTCTATTATGCACTCATGTTCAATATCATCTGAACTTGTTTACAATATATTTAAATGTGATCATATTGACATCTCGAAGGGATTGAGTTGAAACACGTTATCAAATAAATCGTGATCATTTTGTAACTCTTTGAAGAATTATCATCAACTTGAATCTATGAACTGTTTGTAATCATTTTGTTTGGTCCTTGTGCGACCTTTCATCCTTATTCTTTCCCATCGAATTGAATCTCTGAGTGTATTTTTTAAACTGTTTTGTTTAGTAAAGCCCCTGAGTGGGTAACCATTGCTTAGTTCATCCTATTGAGTACCTAAATTTGCTCTTACATCAATGGATACTTATTTTAGAAAATTTAAGTCATTGCATTGATTAGAAGTTGTATAATATGTGTGTGTGTATATATATATAATTCATCTATGTTTGAACTACTTTCCTTTATGTCTATAGGTAAGCCTAGATTTTCTAAGGATGTTTGTTCGTCTAGCTGTCTATTGTTTTGGCTTTTCTACAATTTGTTATATAATGTCTTTTATATAATCTAAGTTTTCTCTAATTGTCTTAAGACTTTTTGTATCTGTTTGAAAGACTTTATTCAGCTTGTCCAACACAAGACACAAACACCTATTAATATAGACACACCATCAGGATCAAGTTTGGTTTTCAAAGGTTCAGGATGCTGGGTAGACCTTAACTAGACTAAATCTCAGGATGCTGGGTCAAACTATCAAGGTTTTTTTTTTGGAAAAAACTCTAGGCATGCGTTAGTTTGCGGGTTTTCAAAAGCTATCACTCGGCAATTAACCCTAAAAGACTCGCTCCCACTTTTGTTTTAAAACCTCTAAGATAACTATGAAAGTTCTTTTGAAAGTATAATTGATTTAAAATCTGGCTAAGGGTCTGAGGTAAGCATAATCATTTTGAAAAACAAAATGGACAGAGTTTCTCTTTATTCAAGTACATGCCATATGATCTCTAAATCTTACCTATATTAACTGCTCTTTGGCATGTTAAATATTGAGATATTTTCTTTCAATTCACGGAAGACTTTTCACCACATGAGCATTTTCACCCCAGAATAACTAAAGAACTTTAAATAAAATTAAAAGAGCTTACTTGTAATCTAAGAGCGTAAGAGAGAGAGAGCCAGAAAAACTTCATAAATGAGAGATCATGAACAAGGTATGAGGATTTTGAGAGAATTTCGTTTCATTCACTTCAAAAACTCGCATGCTTTGTACAATGGGGCATAAGGCCGATTTATAGGCCGAAAAAAACTATACACAAAACATTTACATTATTGCCTATCTTTACACGCGTCCTACTGATTACGACCTAAAGGACTGCATTACAAAATTCATAAAGTAAAAGCTCCTTTGATGTGTCGGCTGTCTTCGTCCTTTTCTAAGTGCACTTCTGAGCTGTCTTCAATTATTTGTGTCCATTTGTCTTCAAAGTTGAAAATTTTGCAAAAGATGCTAAAGAATAATAAAGTAGATGCCTTTTAGCTGTCTGCTACGTGCTCTTGATCTTTTATTGGTGGATATTCACAGATGTCCTTTACTTTGCTTTAGGTAAAGTGGAAATTGTTTGTCTTCTGTCTTCTGTCTTCACGGGTCTTCCTACTTTGTCCTCAATTATCAATCCTTCTATTCTTCAATAGTAAAGTTTGCAGAAGAGGCTTCCAGTTGTCTGTCTTAGTGCTGTCCATCTTCCAGTTGTCTGTCTTAGTGCTGTCCGTTTGTCTAGGTCAAAAGCTGTCTTGGTCTATTTTTCTAGGCTAATGTCACGAGTTTTGCTCTACAGATGTATTATTGTCTTTTTCTTGTGAAAGTTAAAGTTGCTTTTCTTCAAAGTCATCAAGCAGATGCTCGTTGTCTGGGTTGTTGTCCTTGTTTACTAGTGCTGACTTCTTTGTCTTTGTTTGTTGTTCAGTCAGTAGAGTCTTCAGAATCTTCATCCTCCAGTGCTTTGGTCAAAGAAGTGATGTCATCACTTGGGCATTGTGCAAAATCCATGTCTTGAAAAATGTTCAAAATTGCCTCAGCTGCTTGTTTTTTAAGGCTATTTATTAAAATTTTCTTTTTTGCTTCTTTGTGTGCCTCGCGCATATTTTTTCCGTTTTTTTCCAAACGGCCAGGGGTCTCAGGGTTTGTTTTGTCTTTACCAGCTACCTGTGGAGCTGGACTAGGAGTACCTTTTCCTATATCCAAAGGATTTAACAAGACTTGAGAAGTCTTTTACCTGTGAAGCAGGACTAGGAATTCTTTCTCCTGAATTCAACGGATTTTCAGTATCTTTCAGCAAGATACTAGCTATCACAGGATTTGAGTTACCTTTACCAGAAATTAATCTTGTACTTATGAACCATCCATTGTCTCTTTTTAAAAAGGATTGCCATAGGTTATCTAATAAAGTTCTTTGGTCAATGGAAAAGGGACCTAGTCTATGGTCTTTTACTTGGAATCTACTGCCGGCTTGTATCACTTCTAGATTATTTCCTTCAAAATTAATTCAACTCTTTCCTCTATTATCTACGTAACTAGTGTATTGATTAGGGAACATAGGGTTTGCCTGGTTTTGCTGTTGTTGTCTGAGAATGTATTTGAAGATGATGCCATTTTAATCCTGCAAAAAGCAAAGTGTTTGTCTGGATTTAACAATTACCTTGGATTAGTATATTTCTACTAAAACAATTTTCTAGATAAAAGATCTGCTACAGAATTGTCATTGCCTTTTACTTGCCGCCATTCTATTTTGTCTATCCTATAGTTACTAAGGGTTGCTAAAAACTTAACCCATCTATTGGTATATCTAGAATCTTTATTTTATTATATCAAACAATTGCTTCACAATCTATTCTTATGCAAAATTCATGTATACTTATTAATAATGCCTTAAAATGTTCTAAAGCGTAAATAATAGCTTGTAATTCGTAGTCTAAACTTGTCAAATACTGGTTGCTTTCTTTGTATTTTCCACTTCCATATCTACAAATTCTTTCTTCCTTTTTATTACTATATTTGTTTGGTTTACAGTATAAAACTGCTCCCCATCCGTCTTTGCATCCATCGGTCTGAACAATTAAATAGTCGGTATCTAAAGGCAATTATAAGTCTGGTAATTGTTTAACTTTTTCTTTTATAATTTTTACAAGATTAATGTCTTCTATATTAAAATGTCTTTGACCATTTTTTCGTGTTTTATTGTATAACGGTCCTAGCAACTTACTAAGGTCTTTACATTCTAGCTTGATTAACTAATCCTAAAAATGCCTGAATTTGTTTTAAACCTTTGAGTTTATCAGGAAAATCTATTATTTTCTTGGTTATATGTTCTTGTAATTTTATTTTTCCATTGCCTATTTCCATTCCTAGAAATTTGACATTTGTTTTAAATAATTCTACCTTTTTCTTGCTTAACATTAATCCATGTTTTTCAAATAACTTAAAAACTAAATCTAAATGGGAAAAATGTTCATTATTGTTTCTACTACAAATTAAAATATCATCTATGTATACTAAAATCATTGTATGGTCTAAAGATATCATCCATTTTGCGTTGGAAGATACTTGGGGCTGTCTTGAGACCAAATGGCATAACTAACAATTCGTATAGGCCTTCAGGTGTAGTAAATGCAGTCCACTTAATATCTTCGGGCCACATTTTAATCTGGTAAAAGCCTGATTTACAATCAAATTTACTAAATACTTTCTTGCCTTGTATTTTATTTAACAGAAAGGTCTTATTGGGTATATTGTAACTGTCATCTTTAATATTGTCATTTAGTCTTTTATAATTTATTACCATTATGCTTTTGCCTCTAACTATTTTTGCATGATTTCTAACTATAAAAGCTGCAGATCTATATGGGCTATGGCTTCGTCTAATTACTTCTAATTGTGTTAAGTCTTTTATATGAATTTTAAATTCTTCTGCATCCAAACTACTTGCTTCTATATTTGCTGTTTTAACGATATAGTCTGGATTAATGATGTCTAATTTACAATATATTTTGTTTAAATCCCATCATTTGATAGGATCTTCTCCTATAAAGGGTAGTCTTGCTATTGCATTGATGATCTCATATTTGTTAGTAAATCTATTTATTAGATTATAACTTATCTTATCTATATTGTAAATGTCTTCAGTGTCCTTAATAGTATCTTCCATATAAGTCATATCTTCTGTAGTATCTTCTATAGTAAGGCATTCATCTAAATTGTCTATATTTTTTATACAACAATTTGTCTTTCCATTACTACAATCTTTGCATATTTTGCTTTTGTGTTTAAGATCTATATAAGTCCCACCACGCTTCTGAGCGTACTCTGATGGTGTCTATTTTAATAGGCGTTTGTGTCGTATGTTGGGCAAGCTGAATAAAGTCTTTAGAGATTGTTAAAGTATTATCATTTGCAAGTAGAAAATTTATTCTTAAGATAATTTTGCCTTCATCATGTAACACGGGAGTACAAAATGCTTGTTTTAGAAGATAGGGTTTAGACTGGGTATTACAAGGTGTTAAAAAGGTAAGGAAAGCGTTTGTAATGTATTGAGAATATTGTATAGGAGTATTAGAAAATCCTATTCCAGTTATAGGTTTGGTTAAAGTTTTAATATATTTTGGATCAGTTAAACTAGGGTCGATAACTGTAATCGTGCATCCAGTATCTATAATTGCATTTGTTTCGACTAATATATGATAGTGTTTTACTTGTATTCTAGTGGTTATAAGATTATTAAATCTAGTCTCGGTACAAAATTTTTCTATATTAAAATCTTGTATTAATTGTTTATTTTTATCTCCGATAAGTAGGTTGTCTGTATAACCTTCCTTTATGGTTAAAATAGAGTCTTCGAGTTGCATGACTTTCTGTTCTAAATGTTCAAATCGTCTATTGACATTTTTATCATAATATATATTATCATTTGTTTTAGAGTTAGCAGGTTTACTAATGTTTATGTTATATTTTTGTTTTATGCATTTGGTGCAAGCCTCTTTATAACATAAATTACATTTACATCTAACTTTAATAGCTGGGGTATCAATTGCATAGATAACATGAGTTTGTATCTAAACCTTTTTCTAATTCCTATTAGTGTATACAATTATTTTCAGTCTTTAATTTTTGTTCATAGGTTTAAACATTAAATTATATATGTTAGAACTTTTTTAAGAATTTATAAGTGTCTATTTGATCAGTTGTTTCTACCAGAAGAATTTCTTCTTCGTCATCACTACTTAACGAAATAATGTCTATTCTTCTATGGATTTAATACTATATATGCTTTTTGTATCACTTAATGTTTCATCTACTTCTAATAGGTCTTCGTTTGTATTATTAACTATCATAGCTTTGAAATTATTATTATTTTGTCTTCTAGGACAACTAGAACTTAAATGGTCTGGTTCTCCACAAGAATAACATGTAATTTTGTTTTTATATGTGTCTATTATCGTATTTTCTAACAGGCCTTGGGTTTAAGAAAGGTTTTCTAGCTCTACTTCTAAAAAAATATGTTTTTCTAGGTTGTTTTTGTTTTCGTAAGGGCTTTTGAGTGTATTTAGGTCTGGATTCTTCTTGACCATAATATTGTGGTGTATAAATTTCTTTACAGAAACTTGTTTCATTTTTAAGTTGCCTAACTATTTGTATATTAGTACATTTAGAAACTAAGATTTCTATAACTTGTTCGCATATACTACCTAATGAAGGGGTCCATATAGGGTTTTCATAAGCTTTTTTAATTGTTTCATATATTTTTCTTCCTAGAGAACCTGGTAATTTGTTTAGAAATTTATCAACTATTGTTCGACTATAAATATTGCCGCTTTGAGAAGCAAAATAATAATATCCTGCATAAATGGTTTTATATTATGCCAGTTGTATAACTGTACTTGTTCTAGTTTCCTGGCTGCGTCAGTTTGTATTATAGTGTCTCCAGTATTGGAATTTCTATCAATTAATATTAATTGTATAGTGTTTACAAAATTATAAGGATTAGTTCATAAGTCTGTCATTTCTTTTAAATCATTAAGAAATGTTTTTTGCCATTCTTCAAAATTGGCTTTAGCTATAGGGCCTAAGAATTGAGTCGTGTATCTTATCATTTCTTCTCCTGTTTCTAAATTATCAGATTGCTTTGTTATAAAGTTTGCTACTACCGCATCTTACCATACTTGTATATAGTTTGTTCTTTGTTGTGGGTCAACAGCAGTTATATTTAGAATAAAGGGTTATGTTGCCTTTTGTATTTTAAAATTTTGTTTTAACGGGTGTTTTTTACCTTTAGGTTTGTAATTGGGTCTATCATACTTAGTATTTTCTATGTTTGCACTTTGTCTAGGTAAATTTCCGTATGCATACTGTGGTCTTGCAGTTGGTTAGGACGTATAAAATCTACTACCATCACTATTTCTATTAGGGCTAATTACACCTATGTTTCTGAGGGTAGGGGGTAATTACATGCGAGGACACAGAGTTTCAAAATGTAACATTCTGTGACCAAAAGTGTTTCAAATGTATCACCCGTGTCCATCCGTCAGGGTTCCGTCCAAAAAGTGTACTTTTTTTATGATGTCATCGATACGTATTTTTAAAATGACAAAACTACCCTTGTACTGTATATACTGAGTAATTTTTAAAGTTTTTAATACTGATTAATTTTTATTGTATATACTGACTATTTTGAACAAAAAATGTCATTTAATAATTAGAATAATTATTTTGTCTTCCCTAGCTAACTCTCCGGCAGCCCCCTCCCCTCACCCCACGCCGGCAGACCCTTCCCTCTTACACGCCATGGTAGCCCCACAATCGGCCGCTAACGACTAACTCCGTTCCTCGCGCCTACACCGAAATGCCCTTTCATCGTGCCTCTACGAGCATCGCGCCGATGCCACCGTGCCGCTACCACTGCAACCGTCCGATCGATGTTGCCGACAGACCTGTCGCCGGCCAGCAACTTCGGTCAGCAGCCCCATCACCGACGATCAACTCCGGCGCTCCTTCACCGAGCGCCATCACCAACGCTTGCCAAATTTTCAAACAATTTAAATCCTCTTTCAATGTGTAATTTGATTTTCACATTTAGGTTAATCCTAGCCATCGCTTCGCCCAACCCGCAGCTCACCACCGCCAGTACCTTCATGTCAGAGTAGTGCACGTCCTGCACGATTGCACGCCCCCTCCTCACCAGGTCCCCGCTCGTGAACACGTCCGAATCAACGAAAACGACATCACACCCCAACTCCATCATCAGCGCCGCGTCCTCCAGTGTCGCCAACCTTCCCGCAGCAAAGTGCACCACCGGCAGCCTCCCCAGCTGCTTGGTCTACATCACCAAATCATCGGCGCAGCTATCTTCTTGGCGAAGGTGAATCGCTGCAACCATCTCGCCGCTGCCACCACCGCCCGGGATCTCGAGGGAAGGTGACTCCGGCGATGGGAAAGGGGAAGGGGGAGGGTGGGGGCGACGGGGAAGGGTGCGGCGACAGGGAGGCACAGGGGAAGGGGTGCTGCCGGCGGTGTTTGAGACAGAAATGGCCAAATGGGCTTTGGGGGGGAGGGTAATGGCATTAATGAAATTAATGGGTATTTTATTTTAAAGTCAGTGGCAATCAAGTCTTTTTGTCAAAACTGTTAAGTATTTTTGTATTCCGTTTGTCAACGAACATAAATGTTACATTTTAAAACTGTGTCCTCGCGTGTAATTACCCCCAAACCTCAGGGACATAGGTGTAATTAGCCCTTTCTATTATTAGTGGTTCCTGAGCCACCACTTTCATCCATAAGTATGTATGGTGTTTCATTCATTAAATTAAATTTTATATTGTTTGTAGTAATTTGTGTATTAATAGATTTTGTTTCCGTTATTATAGAATTTGTCTCTAGTTCATTTAGATCTTCTATACTTTTTTCTAATTGATTAAACTCTTCTGTGTCTATTGATTTTGTATCATCTATGCTTAGCTGATATCCTACTTGGCTATTTTGTGTTAATTTTCCTATAAATGTTGTACAAATTAAAAGGTTTTTGCCTCGTTAAAAATCTTCATAACCTTTAGTCATAATTTTAATTTTAATGTTTCGGGCAAAATCTCGTGTATTTAAGCAAAAATCTAGTGCACAATAAAATATTCCTCCATTATTATTCATATCTAAATTATTCAGATGTGTGGTTGTGGCTTCTAAAGAGTCTTCTTCTTGCCTTTCAGTATCAGATCTAGAAAGCAACTGCCTAATATAATCATTATGATAAAACTGATTATTACGCATATCGGTAAGGTGTAAGTAAAAACGTACCATTTGTTCTAAGTAATTATTTAACAGTGATAACAGACTGTCTATGTCTAAAAACGATGCAAGGTAATGTCTTAAAGGATTTCTTCTAAATCTAGTCATGTATTCTGCTATATATGTTCTAACCTTACGATTCGTGTATTCTATCACATCTAAAGTTGCATAAAATTCCATAAACGTATCAAGATTTTGTCTCAAATTCTTCATTGTCTTCACTATAACTACTATAAAAGGTAGGATTAGGGGTTCGATTACTCATGATATGATGCAAAAGGGGCTACTTGCTCTGGGTTACTCATAGTCTATATTTTTTATACAACAATTTACAAACAGATTGTGAAGCAATTGTTAGATATAATAAAAATAAAGATTCTAGATATACCAATAGATGGGTTAAGTTTTTAGCAACCCTTAGTAACTATAGAATAGACAAAATAGAATGGCAGCATGTAAAAGGCAATGACAATTCTGTAGCAGATCTTTTATCTAGAAAATTGTTTTAGTAGAAATATACTAATCCAAGGCAATTGTTAAATCCAGACAAACACTTTGCTTTTTGCAGGATTAAGATGGCATCATCTTCAAATACATTCAGACAACAACAGCAAAACCAGGCAAACCCTATGTTCCCTAATCAATACACTAGTTACGTAGCTAATAGAGGAAAGAGTCGAATCAATTTTGAAGGAAATAATCTAGAAGTGATACAAGCCGGCAGTAGATTCCAAGTAAAAGACCATAAACTAGGTCCCTTTTCCATTGACCAAAGAACTTTATTAGATAACCGATGGCAATCCTTTTTAAAAAGAGACAATGGATGGTTCGTAAATACAATGAATGCCTTGGCAGTTTATTTTAATAAGGTAAGAGACACGAAAAAATTTAATTTTTATTGTGTTTTTTGAAGCGTTATGCCAGGCATTTTTAAACAATACCCTGAAGCAATGGTAGGAGTAGGGAATCACCCTAATCCATGGTATAAAGGCACCGTTTCTTTCCAAGAAGCTAATAGTTTAATGCAAACACACTTCAGACCTAATTACTATATTAGCCCTGCCTGTCAAGACCACTCATCTACAAACACCATTGAGGATTATGAAAATTGTAATACCCTCATTAAACATTTTAATATTTTGAAAACTAGATTAGATCATTTACCTTTAGAAAAGACACAATTTAGCCAGATCTCTTAGTGAAAATCTCAAATACAAGTGTTAGAATTAGAAACCAGTGATTGGAAAAATAGATACACTAGTCTTGTTCATAAACAGTAAACCTCAAAACCCACTGTCTCGGGTACTAAAGAGATAGCTAACCCAGAAGTACAGGTTTCTAGTAAAGGTAACTCAAATCCAGTGATAGCTAGTATCTTGCTCAAAGATACTAAAAATCCATGGAATTCAGGAGAAAGAATTCCTAGTCCTGCTTCACAAGCTGCAGGTAAAGACTTCTCAAGTCCTGTTACAATTGGCATTTTACTCAAAAACGCTGAAAATCCTTTGGATACAGGAAAAGGTATTCTTAGTCCAGCTCCACAGGTAGCTGATAAAGACAAAACAAACCCTGAGACCCTTGGCCGTTTGGGAAAAACGGAAAAAAGACGCAAGGTACACAAAGAAGCAAAAATTTTTTTTTTAATGAATAGCCTTAAAAAACAAGCAGCTGAGGCAATTTTGAACATTTTTCAAGACATGGATTTTGCACAACGCCCAAGTGATGACAGCACTTCTTTGACCAAAGCACTGGAGGATGAAGATTCTGAAGACTCTACTGACTGAACAACAAACAAAGACAAAGAAGCCAGAACTAGCAAACAGTAAACAAGGACAACTGCCCAGACAACGAGCATCTGCTTTATGACTTTGAAGAAAAGAAACTTTAACCCTCACAAGAAAAAGAAAATAATACATCTGTACAGCAAAACCCGTGACACTAGCCTAGAAAAATAGACCAAGACAGCTTTCGACCTAGACAAACGGACAGATGGACAGCACTAAGACAGACAACTGTAAGCCTCTTCTGCAAACTTTACTACTGAAGAATAGAAGGATTGATAATTGAAGACAAAGTAGGAAGATGCGAGAAGACAGAAGACAAACAATTTCTATTTTACCTAAAGCAAAGTAAAGGATATCTGTGAATATCCATATCCACCCAATAAAAGATCAAGACCACGTAGCAGACGGCTAAAAGGCATCTACTTTACGACTCTTTAGCATCTTTTGCAAATTTTTTAACTTTGAAGACAGATGGACACAAATAATTGAAGACAACTCAGAAGTGCACTTAGAAAAGGACGAAGACAGCCGACACATCAAAGGAGCTTTTACTTTATGAATTTCGTAATGCAGTTCTTTAGGTCGTAATCAGTAGGACGCGTGTAAAGATAGGCAATAATGTAAATGTTTTGTGTATAGCTTTTTTCGGCCTATAAATCCGCCTTACGCCCCATTGTACAAAGCATGCAAGTTTTTAAAGTGAAAGAAACGAAATTCTCTCAAAATCCTCATAACTTGTTCATGATCTCTCATTTCTGAAGTTTTTTCCAAAAAAAATCCGCAGACTAACGCATGCCGTGAGTTTTTTCCAAAAAAAAAAACCTTGGTAGTTCGACCCAACATCCTGAGATTTAGTCTAGTTAAGGTCTACCCAGCATCCTGAACCTTTGAAAACCAAACTTGATCCTGATGGTGTGTCTATATTAATAGGTGTTTGTGTTGTGCGTTGGACAAGCTGAATGAAGTCTTTCAAACAAATACAAAAAGTCTTAAGACAATTAGAGAAAACTTAGATTATATAAAAGACATTTTACAACAAATTTTAGAAAAGCCAAAACAATAGACAACTAGACGAACAAACATCCTTAGAAAATCTAAGCTTACCTACAGACATAAAGGAAAGTAGTTCAGACATAGATGAATTATATATATATATACACATAGACACACACACACACATATATATATTATACATCTTCTAGTCAATGCAATGACTTAAATTTTCTAAAATAAGTATCCATAGATGAAAGAGCAAATTTAGGTGCTCAATAGGATGAACTAAACAATGGTTACCCACTCAGGGGCTTTACTAAACAATACAGTTTAAAAAATACACTCAGAGATTCAATTCGATGGGAAAGAATAAGGATGAAAGGTCGCTCAAGGACCAAACAAAATGATTACAAACAGTTCATAGATTCAAGTCGATGATAATTCTTTAAAGAGTTACAAAATGATCACGATTTATTTGATAACGAGTTTCAATTCAATCCCTTCGAGATGTCAACATGATCACTTTTAAATATAATGTAAACAAGTTCAGATGATATTGAACACGAGTGCCTAACAGAACCAGACAGACAGTGCACAATAAGTAGATATGTATATGTACGATAAATAGTCCATTAAGGTAATAGCCCGCCTCCCACAGCGTAAACGGACTAGCCTAACACCCCCAATACTGACCATTCTTATAACGCCTTAGAACAGATTCTCATGTCAATATAGAGAAGAACAATAATAACCAGATCAACATATAATTTAATGCTCGACGTGCATTAAGAGTTGAGATCGACATGAATTTCAATACCCGATTAAGGCTCAACCATAGGGTTTCAATGGTAATAGATACATGAAGATATCAATTCATAACTTAGAGTTTAAAGATAGCCACAGATAAATTGAAAGAATAGATATGAACATGTATTGATGAATTTATGGTTCGGATAGGATAGAAGTCCTTACCTCGGTATGAAGCTTAGCTAAGCAACCTCAACCAGAAATCTTCTGAGTTTATCTTAAATTGGGCAATTCAATTATCAAAATACAATCTACTCTAAGATACAATAAACCGAATACCAATTGCCTAACCATTACTCACTCCTACTCTCAAAATAACCCAAATTAAAGGGGGTCCCACGTACGGCCAAGATTATTCAGAACACACAATCCTCAAGGCTTAACAGTAACCCATGATTTACATTAAATTCTCATAAAATTTATGGCCGAAAAAAGCATAAGAAGTTAAAATATCGATTTTCTGAATTTTCAAATATTTTCGAATTAAAAACAATTGTTTAAATGCAATAAAAGCCCATAAGTAGCTATAATTGTTTTTAATTCAAATCAAAGTCTCATAATTGTCATAAACGCTTTATGATGCATACAAAAATTAAAGAAACTGAAATCATAATTACAAAGCATTAAAACCATTTGTAAATTATTCACTTCGCTAATTCAAATGCTATACAGGTAAAAATGCCAAATCACCTCTAAAATAGTTCAAACTTAAACTTAAGCTTCTTTGCAACATAAAAACTAGACTTGGCAAAATCTTACCCGGAATTGCTCAAAAAACCCGGGTACGGGTACACATATAGAAGACCCGCTAAAAATAGACCCGTGCCTAAACCAACTCGTTTTCTAGTTTGGTTTGGGTCGAGTATGCGTTACTCGGATATTGCGCTATGTAAATGGGTTTTCTAAGCCTTCATTTCAGTTTCTTTGTTTCTCTTCCGGCCACTGTAGTCCCCTCCCCCCAAAAAAAACAAAAAAAGGCCCAATGCCCACATGACGGTTACCACCACCCTCTTGTCCTCCACACTCCAAGAATATAGTCCACAAGATCGCATATTCGTGCCTCTACTACCGTCTCTTTTCACCATCCACCGTAGATCTATGCCCCGCCGCCGTCTCTTTCCTCCTTCCATCGTAGATCCACGCCTCTGCCGTCCACTCTTCCCCTTAAACCACAATCGGAGTTCACATGACCAGTGCCGACGCCAATCTACTTTCACAAACATGACCAACGTTGATCGCCGGTGATTCACCGAGCGCTTTGAACATCTCCACCGACATCTTCCACTTCCTTCATCACTAAGTGCTATGAATAATTTTGTGATGTATTTGTAATTTGTATGTATTTGACATTTTGGTTGGTTGTTTTATGGAAGTTGGATTATTTTTTTTGTTATAACATGTATGTATGTATACACGTTTTATTTGGATCTATTGTCTTTGTAGTTTGTATTACAGTGGGATTATGTTGTTAATGGTTTTTTTGTTATTTTCATGGGTTTAAAACTGATTTGTTAATTTATCTTAAAGGAAAAAAATACTTGTAACCACTATGTAATTGATAAAACAAGAAGGAAAAATTAAAAAACATGTCAATATTTTGTCTTAATTAGTCACTAAATGAAATCTGGTAAGAAAATAGAAGAGCATAGAAATTTATTCGTTTACCCACGGATTTATCCGGTTTGCCCGGGCAGGGTATGGGTGTATAAAAAGGCTACTTTAAAAAATTCGGGTAATTTTTACCCCCACCGTTTTACCCAAACCGCGACCGGTTGTTATCCATACCCAGCGGGTTTACCCATTTGTCAGGTCTAATAGAAATAGTAGAATAATTTTCCCAAAATTAAATAGTGATTTTGATGATCTGAAACAATTTTTTGAAAAATCAAATTTGCAAAAAATATATAAATTACTGAACCATTTCAAAAATATTAGAACTTGCCCAGAAACTCTAAAATGACGTAAGGTACTCCGTTGCTAAATTTAACTAGCCAACGACCACTGTGCGCCATCCACTTACACAGAGTACACTTAGCACAAGTGCAGGGTCCCCCAATAATGGAAATTTACAATATATTTTGTTTAAATCCCATATACATATATATATATGTGTATATATATGTGTGTGTATATATATATATATGTATGTGAGAGCTGATCTGTTGACGCGGCGGGCAACTTGGGCTAAGTTGCTCTCGCGATCTGGCCGTCCATAAGTGATCTATGGACGGTCCACATCTTTCTTTTTTTACATTTCTTTAAGTCCGTCCGCTACATAATGTAGCAGACTAGTTTTACCATATTGCTCCTCTGTACTTTGTGTTATATTAATGCATCAACTCATCCGCTACATTATGTAGAGGATGATACAAATCAGTTTTCTCTCTCTCTCTCTTCCTCCTCTCATCCTCTCTCTCTTGTTCGCCCATATAAGCAATATTACAGGCGTAATACGAAGGCGATTGTGGAGTCGAAGGAGTAGATGAGGCGGCAAGTAACGAGGTTGAGGGCGTCGCAAGGCAAAGTAGAAAGCGGTGAAGGCGACAGCTATGGCGGTGGGCAGATTTGGCAACGACAAGATCTAGGTTGATTAGATTTAGGTTTGTGTTTGAGTTTGATTTTGACGGCAAGATCGCAGATCGACAGCAGCAAACGGCAGCGGCTATGGCGTAACAATTTGATTGTCCTTTAATCTTGAATCAGTTCAATCACATTTTTAATATATTGATCTTGAAATTCAATGATCATAAGTGCAGCTTGTTTAAAAAATTGTCAATCATACTACAAATAAAGTGCAAATCCATTAGAGAAGAGGAGAGAAGGAAGAGAGAAGCAGAAAATTGATTGCGCAAATCTATTTAGAGAAGAGAAGATTGAGGAGGAAGAGAGAAGCACAAAACTGATTGTGCAAATCCATTTGGATCATCTGCTACATTATCTAGCGGATGATATGGTAACACGAGTACAGGGGGGCAATATGGTAAAAAAACCGTTCGTTGTGTAGCGGACGAACTTAAAAAAACGTAGAAAAAAAAAGATATAGACCGTCAATAGATCGGGTATGGACGGCCAGATCGCACGAGCAACTTAACCCAAGTTGCCTGCGCTGTTATCGGATCAGCTCCATATATATATATATATATATATATATATATTGAACTTGTCTAGTGAATTAAGGATTACTCAAAGTCATTTAATGATTGATCGAGTGATTGTCTAACGCTCTAAAATTTCCAAGGTATATATATAAATATAGAACTTGTCTAGTGAATCAAGGATTACTCAAAGTCATTTAATGATTGATCGAGTGATTGTCTAACGCTCTAAACTTTCCAAGGTGTTACACTACCGGACGGGCACTGTCCACTCTTCAACGTCAAATTGAATATTGGT
This sequence comes from Escallonia herrerae, assembly GCA_033070095.1. Lineage (NCBI taxonomy): Eukaryota > Viridiplantae > Streptophyta > Magnoliopsida > Escalloniales > Escalloniaceae > Escallonia > Escallonia herrerae. Next base: position 96,370 of record JAVXUP010002115.1, on the reverse strand, counting down.
TATACAAAGAAAAATAAAATTTGACCCGTTTACCCGAGGATCTATCCGGACCACCTGGAAGGGCTACCATAAACAACCGCACAATTCTTGCCCAGACCCGTTTTTTCAGTACCCGGCAAGTCGACCTGCTTGCCAGGTCTTGGTATTGAATTACTTCGTTGATTTTCCAGATAGATAGTAATTGGAATATGGAGGTAAAAGCCATTAAATTTATGACAGATATTAGTTAGTCCGCATTACTTGTTAGTAGGTTTGGAGGGAAATTAGTTACAAGTTTGTTAGGAGTCTGTTAGATGATAATTATCGAATTGTAACTAACAACTCTCCATTTCACAAGGAGGATCTGAATGCTGTAATCGATGTCAACGTTTTTATTCGAAACAATAATTTAAGTTGGGTTCTCTATAGGAAATTGGTCCCTTAATCGTAATTAAGGGGAAAATCCTAAATCTAGTTCTTAAGACTGTCACCTCTATTTTCTCCCTGCATTCTGTAGAAGATTCTTCTATGGCGAAGGGGGCTAGATTTCGGGAGATAGTTGAAGAATGAGCAATCAAAAGTCAGTTGCAAGGGATCTCTTAAAATCAGGAGGATTTGTACAGTTCAACCTTTAATTCTGGAATCCAAAGTCCAGAACCTTAAAGAAACCCTCAATTCCAAGATGGATGTGCCGATGAACTTCCTTCAGAATGAAGAAAACCAAGATAGGATCATTCAGGGAGGGGGAAGGTATGCTTGAAGAAATGATGCAGGATTCCTAAACAGAAACTGAAGAGGTAGAACAAGGAATCAAGAGAAAACCCTGTAAGCAGGGTACCAATTCCAAGGTTTGATGGATCAAACCCTAGGGCTTGGATCATGAAATGTGAAACCTTCTTTCTATTTCAACCCTATGAAGGCAGAGGAAAAACGCATGCATGCATCAGCATACTGGGACTCCATGGATGACATTCCTTGGAAAGCCTTTGGGGATGAACTGCACTTTATAGTTGAATAAACTACAAGAAGAAGGTTCAGTTAGGCAGTACCAACAACAGATCGAAATTCAGAAATATAGGGCTTCTTAAGAAACGAAGGCTTTATGATAATTATTACCGTCCCTTCTTTCATCAGTAGCCTAAAACCTGAGATCAAGCAAATAGTATGTATGTTCAAATCTTCAAATTCGTCTCTAAACCTTGCTAGATTAGAAGAAGCTAAACTGATCTCCTCTCACCACTCACCACCTTCAGTATCAATGAGCCAATCTTCAATGCCAAAGAGCCATACGACCTTTCCAAACCCTAACCTTCCAGCCAAGACACAATTCCTTTTCTCACGCGACACACACCAGCCACACCAGTATAACACCAACAAAATACACGTTACCCTTCAACCAAGTCCTAAGAAGCCTAACTCCCTCCTAAATACTCTCTCCCTTCCTAAATTGGTGAGTGCTTTGACTTAGCACACATAATAAATAACTTAGACAATCTCTTGAAATTTCCTAATTTAACCTGGGCTGCCATTTTCTCTAAATTGTGAATCAAAATGTAAGAAAAACTCACGGATCATATCTGAAGGCCCCAGTGTTCCTTTCCCGCTTTTTCTCTCTTCATTTTCTCCTCATCTTCTCAAAGTTTAATTTCTCCAAAATGTGCTAGGCTCCAATTTGGCTCGACAAAGTTGAATTGAAAAATCAATATCTGAACTGCAAAACCCACTTCCCATCACATTCAGCAGCCTTTGCTTTTTGAATTTTTTCTTGTTTTCTCTTTTGAAATCTTCACACAAAACTCAATTTTGTATTGCTGGTGCCTATGGAGGTTACTGCGATTGCATCACCTAGTCCGGCTCATCATCCTAACAAAATCATCAATCTGAAATTACCATCTCTTGGGAAAATTGAGAACAAAAATTCGACAACCCATGCCAATCCTAGATGCCAATGCAAACGCAAACTCCGCTGTCAAATTGCAATTCAACTTTAAACAAAAAAAGAGTCGAATTTAGCTCAAATTATAGAACAGGAGGCCTGATTGAGCCCAGCCACGCCTAGTCGAGTCACAACCACGCCTACTTGAGTTTGAGCCATACCTAGTTGAGTGTCTTATTGCCTGTGAATATCTCTGTAGAAGCTTTCTTTTTCCATGATCCATTTGAGTAATTGAGAGGATGGTAGTTAGTATGGCTTGAGGGTGGCTAAGATCTTGTGTAAGGTGTCATGGGGCTCTTGGCGACAAAGGAATCAATTATTATTTTTATTTTGTTTGTCCACAAGCGAAAGTGGGCACAGGCTGCTGCAGCAGGTGGTGCGATCAGATGGAGACATGGTGGTGATAGGCTCAGGGTGCTGGCGCGGAGTGGAGGGAGGCGGTGGCTGTGGAGATCGCAAAGGGAGAAAGAAACGTAGGGACTTCGATTTGCTGAATTAGCAATTGAAGGGAAGTGACTGGTGAACGAGAGAGAGGAATGGGCCGTTGCGGTGGTGGTCTGTGTGGGAGGTGGTGATGGCAGTTATGTTGAAGAGAGAAACAGAGGAGGGGAAGGAAAGAGAAATGACATGCTGTTAACGATTAAAAAAACAAAAAAGTTATCAAAGAAATTAAAAGATTACACACAAAGGGAAAAGATGGAACTGTACATAATATTTATAGCTTGAATTGGAAAGCACTCACTTATTGTGATACAACCAATAAGGAAAGGAGCTCACTTATTTAGGGAAGAAGGACGTAAGTTCCAAACCCCTGTTTTTTCAACTCACTAATTCTGAGGTACAAACGAGGAGGGAGGCATGGCAGTGTTTTACTTGTGAAAGAAGTTTAGTTGCGGTTGTAAGTGTAAGAATAAGCGAACTTATACATTTATTCCTGATACTGATGAGGAACAGGAAGAAATTGAAGCAGCAGGAGAGGAAGCAGTTATAGGAGAAGAGGATGCCATAGCCTCTATTAAACTTCATACATTTGGGGGAATTCCCACAGGGAACACCATCAGGCTGCAAGGGTTTGTAAGGAAATAGCCTACGACAATTCTCATTGGCAGTGGATCTGTAAGACCCCAAATAATCTATAACCAATTATTTTCATCTTGTGCTACCTTCGTAGTTTTAGTAACCTTTTAAGGTACTTTTTAACATGTGAGATATCTTTAGAGTTCATTTGGTTATTTGAGGGCTAGTCAGTTTCAGTTTTGTCGATACTTTCGGTGTTGGCTTATAAAGAATAGAAGAAGGGAAAACCCAGGGTTTGCGGATAGCAAATTCTACCAACAATTGGTAAGTGATCCTAAACCCACTTTAATTGTAAGTAGCATCGGAATCAAATTAGGATTGTGCTTTTGAAGATTTTGATATAAGTGAGTTGATTTAATTATTTAGGTATGAAATTTTTGGAAGCCTACGCAACTTTGCGAATCTTATTGCATGAATTGAGGTAAGAGCTACATATACTACAACCACCTCTATTGAATTGACAGCGATATTCATGTCCCATGATTTGATTGAAATAACTTCTGTTAGAACAATAACTTTGTTTGAATTTTTGTCTCAACTCGTTAGTTTTCTCGCCAGCCAATATGATGCCATTCTCTTTTTCACTGTAAACGTACAAACAAAGTTCATTAGGTGCAGTTCCTTGGATTTTCATCACATTTAGCCGCGGAACTGGAGCCCTTTTTTTTTTTCCTCTTATCTCTTGTGTGTCCATGTATCTGACATCTATTAGGTCAGATATGCACATCATTTTACTTGCCCAACTCTTTGTAAATCATTAATATAGTGCTGTACTTTCACACACCTTCTCAACTAAATTCTCTATATACATGTATCGTGGAAGCCTTACTTTGATGTCTTCCATCATTCATCACGTGGGGCTGCCTTGGTGGCTTGCCACGTGTCATCAAGTTGTTGGTTCTTGTACCTTAATTTTCTTTTAGTGTTTATTTTTTCAGCAGGTCATTTCTAGCCCATACGAACTCAGCTTGGAGCAATTTAGATTCTGTTGAACTCGCATTTTCACCCTCTTCGATCTAAGTCTAAAATCAAGTAGTTTCAAAAATCGTTAAAGCTATCCCATTTGCAATGCAAAGTTTTGATGCTTTTGTGGCTTACATCCCTTTGAGATACTTCAATGTCCATTAGACCCCTTGGAATTGAACTTATAATTAGAACCTTAACGTGGCTAGGTTAATGTGATACCATGACATGATATGGCTATTGCTACCGGTATGGGAACTTTGAACTTAAAACCTTTATGTGCTTAGGTTAACATGCTTTACAGTCACGTATTACGTGAATGTATCATATTTGATTTTTAGTTCAATAATTCGAATATTACACTTTCACTTTGATTTGATCTTTGATGGGTTAATATCCCGAAATGAGATTTTCCATGCTAAAATTATTTATCTTCTTTGCACTTTCGTTTCCATATGTTTCGTTTTGACTAAATTATATGTTATTGAATATCTATTTTGTACTCTTTGCTGAGCTTTGTGCTTACCCCTCCCCCCTCCTTTCCTCCCATTTCGGGTAATTAAGCTGAGACAACCTAGGAGTTAGTAGCTATTTGCATGAACTTAGAGATTTATTTTAATTTATAACCTTTTTTTAGTGGCTTTGGCATAAGCACCTTGTGATAGTTTTTGATTTAGTGGCTTTTGGGAACCCAATGGTTGGGAAGTGATTATTTGTATCAAATTTTCGCTGCAGTTACTAGATATTTGTGGTTAGAGCTCTAATTATCTCTTTTGAGGTTATACTCTTTTGAAAAATACTTTGGGTATTATATTTCTTGTAAGTAGGAATATTTTGAAATGGTATGTGAAGGTCCGCCTCCGGGTCTGGGGCGTGACAGAATCTACTAGTAACTCCCTACATCTTGATGTGGCTAAAGCGTTAAGATGTAAAATTGCACCAGTCAATGCCATCAAAGTAGCTGATGTTACCAACTTGGAGAGTAAAGGGGAGCACTAATTTTGAATGGGTAATCCAAGGTCAAACCTTCAAGGCTGATACGAAAATTTGACGCTTAGGAGGATTTGATGATGTTGCTTTCGGGTATCAATGGCTAGAACAATATGAGCCTGTGGTTTTTTGTTTCAACTTTCAAGAAACCGGCTATTACTTGTATAAGGAAGGGCATGAAGATCCATTTCAGAGGAGTGATTGATGAGCATAAATGTAAATCATCTCAAGAGCTAAAAAGAGGAAATTATTGCAGTGGGGGAGTGATCTAGCCACTTTGCGCAGAAGAAGATAAAGTTTCCTTAGATCCTGCCTTTACGTTAGTTTTGACTGAATTTCAAGATGATTTTGAGATTCCAAGAGGACTGCCCCTCACAAAGCACATAATTGCAAAATTCCTCCTAAAGCAACCCCCCCCCCCCCCCCAAAACACCCCCCACCCCAGGAAAGAAAAGAAAAAAAAAATCAAAGGTGTTGTAGGTATGCTTTTCTGCAAAAGGAGGCCATTGAGAAGATTGTAATGAAATGCTGGACGATGAGAGCGTCAAACCAAGCACCAGCCATTTTGCCTCACCAATCCTCATGAAAAGAACAACAGGGTGTGGTGATGTGAAACAACAGAGTATAAAGAGAGGAGGGAGAAACAGAATGAAAGAGGGAAGGAGGAAACTTGTTCTCAATTCATAATCTTCTTCTTCAGTTACAAGAGAGGGTCCTTTATACAGGACAATGTAAACTTAAATATGGAAAGATCAATCAAATCCTAATTGATTCAGCCAGATCGTAACTGATTTGATTGAATCATAAATTTATTTTGATTGATTCAGTCAGATCGTTACTGATTTGATTGAATCATACATTTATTTAAATAATGAATGTGAAATCCCTAATTTGTCTGCCAAGACGTCTAATTACGCCAAATTGTGTGTCCATCATTCTCCCCGGGTTGAAAAGAGCTCTCCTCCGAAGATAGAAAGTGTTGATACTGCTCTAACAGGGCAAGATCAAGACGAAGAAGCTCGTCCTCGGCAAGCTAGGTATCATCCGTAGCAGGGCGGTTCTGCCATCGTACGAGAAATCGCTGGTAGCCCCCTGGTGAGAGGATACTGTTTCGAAATCCAAGATACGGTCAATGGTCGCAAGTGGTTGCAATAAGTCAGAAGGAGAGGCTGCCACAGGGGATGCAACAATGGAACTCGGAGGAAGCTCTGCAGACACCGTGGGAGGCTCAAAAGTGCCCAGTAAGGAAACAAGTCTTAAACATTGAAAACTGGGCTAATGCTCATATTAGAAGGTAAGTCAAGCAAATAAGCATTAGGGCCTTGTCTGCGAATGATACGAAATGGACCGAGGGCCCGAGCATGCAACTTTTTATAGGAATTTTGAAGGTAACATTCGGGGCGGACACAAAGCATAACAAGGTCACATGTATTAAACTCAAGTTGCCTACGATGGCCATCTACAACAAGTTTATAATTCTCGTTACTCAACACGATTTTGCGACAGATTTTTGCATGTAAACCGCGGATATGATGAGCCAAAACTTCGGCAAATCCCGACGGGCGGGAGTTGGGAGGTAAGGGAACCAAGTCTATATGCTGACGGGGGAATAACCAGTGACAATTTTAAAAGGGCTTTTACTAGTGGTGCGGTTAACAGAGTTGTTGTAGGCAAACTCAACCAGTGGGAGAATCAGATTCCACGCACATTGACGCTCACCAACTAAATAGCGCAGTAAGTCACACAAACTACAATTGACAACCACAGTTTGACCTTCCGTTTGGGGGTGGAAGGTCGATGAAAATTTGAGTTGAGTGCCAAAAAGTTTCCATAAAGTCTTCCAGAAGTAACTAATGAACTTAACATCCCGGTCAGACACAATAGATGTGGGTAAGCCATGGAGGGGAACCACTTCTCAACTTAGCTACATGAAAGGCGTCAGCAGCCCTGCTACATGGAATAAAATGTGCCATGCGGGAATAACGATCGACAACAACAAGGACGGATTCATGCCCACTAGCAGTTTTAGGCAAGCCTAAGACAAAGTCCATGCTTACATCTTTCCACGGGAGGTGAGGAACAGGTAAGGGAGTGTAAAGACCAGTGTTAGATTTCTTAGCCTTAGCTAATTGACAAGTGCGACACTTGGACAGAATGCGAGCAACATCCCGCTTCAAGAGGGCCAATAAAATCTTTCTTCAACCAAGCAAGGCATTAGTTCTTACCCTCCCTCCCAAAATGGCCAGTAAGCCCACCAGCATGTAGCTCCCAAATAAGAAAAGGGCTAATTACACCTATGTCCCTGAGGTTAGGGGTAATTACAGTCAAGGACACAAAGTTTCAAAATGTAACATTCCGTGACCAAACGTGTTTCAAATGTATCAGTCGTGTCCATCCGTCAGGGTTCCGTCCAAAAAGTGTATTTTTTTGCTGATGTCATCCATGCGTATTTTCTAAATGTCAATACTACCCTTATACCACATATTTACATATACACTGTATAAAAATTAAAAACTCTAATTTACAAAATTAGGGTTTTAAACCTAATACCAAATTAGTGTTTCAAAACCTAATTTTCTTTAAAACCCTGAAATTAAGAGGATTCCAAATCCTGATTTAAAAGTTAGGGTTTCAAAATCCAACCCTAATTTGAAAATTAGGGTTTGAAACCTTCAAATTAGGGTTTTAAAACCCTAATTTTCAAATTAGGGTTGGGAAACTTAATTTGGTCTCAGATTTGAACCCCATGCCGCCGGCAACCCCGGTCCCCTCCTTCGACCCATGTCGCCGGTAACCCAAGCCCCCTCCCTCATGATCGCTGCGATTTTTGCCAGGTTACAGATGCGATGAGATTTCATCTCGCGATCTTCAAGATGCGACCGGAGAGATTGATGTCCAATCGTAGAACTGCTAGTGCTTATCCAGCTGGGCTGATGGGGTGGAGGAGTCAGGCGGAGCTCGGGCTGACGGGGTGGAGGAGTTTCAGTCGAACGAGACAGATCTCCCTCTTGCTCTCATCCTTGTCAGATCTGTTCTCGGCCGTTCGATTGGGCGAGGTGGGCGACACCAACGGCGATAAGAGAGGCATCACGATTTCCAGTCCATCGAAGGGCTGATCTTCACACCTGCTTTTTGCCGCTGGCAACGGCGAGCCCGCACCCCTACCTCATGGCGATGATTTCGAAGCCGATAAAGAACAAGCAAGAGACGCCGTCTCGGAGATTCTTCAACAATTTGGGGGATGGGGGTGACCGGGGGGTGGGGGGTGACCGGGGGAGGGAGGGCTAGGGGGACCGCAAAAGGCAGGGGTGTGGGTGGAGGCGAAGTGGATGGGGAAAGGGTGGGGGAAGAGAGAGAAAAAAAATTTAGGGTTTTTCTTTTCTAAAAAGAGAATGGCATTTTAAAAATAACTTTCTAACATAAGGGCAATGAAGTCATTTTGTTAAAACCGTTAGAATTTTTAGGGTTCCGTTTGTCAAGGGACATAAGTGTTACATTTTGAAACTTTGTGTCCTCGCGTGTAATTACCCCCAAACCTCAGGGACATAGGTGTAATTAGCCCATAAGAAAATCACGAACTGAAGTACGGGGGACGCACAGGCAAGTCCCACAGAAAAGGAAGCCTTCTCTTATAATGAAGTCGAGATGATCATGACGGTGGCCGGCCTGAAGATCTTGAATGATAAGACCAAAATCGGGACAAGTAGCGTACTCATCTTTAAGTCTATCAAAGCCAACAACATGGACACTCAATGGATTGCAAGACAAGAAAGATACGACTTAAAGCATCAGAAGCTTTGTTCTCGACACCAACACGATGTTTAAGAACAAACGAGTACCACTATAAGAACGCAACCCACTTGGCATGACAGAGATTTGACTTGCATTGAGAGTGCAGCTATTTGAGGGCTTCGTGATCAGAGTACAAGACAAACTCATTGGGAAACAAGTAGTACCGCCAATGCCATAAAGCCTGAATGATAGCATAAAACTCATTATCATAGGTAGAATAACGCTGTCGAGCATCATTGAGTTTTTTGCTAAAATAGGCGATAGGGTGGCGACGCTAACTTAACACGCCCTCAATGCTAACACCCTAAGCATCGCAAGAAACTTCAGAGACTTGGGAGAAGTCTGGGTGTTGTAAGACATGAGCAAAAACAATCCGTTGCTTGATTGGCTCAAAGGCACGAGTGGCTGCCGGTGTCCACTGGAACTCCCCTTTCTTCATATAATCAGTAAGGGGAGCCACAATGGAGCTAAAGCTCTTAATGAAGCGCCTATAAATGCGATCAAGCCATGAAAGCTGCAAACCTCATAATGTTCATTGGTTCAAGCCAATCGGTGATCGCGTGCACCTTCTCGGGATCGACAGAAATCTCTTGTGCAGAGATAATAAAGCCTAAAGAGGTCACACGAGACTGCAAGAAGTAACATTTCTTAAGATTGACAAACAACTTCATTGTACAGAGGGTGTTAAGAACCTGACGAAAGTGGTCCAAATGACTATGCTTGGTCTTGCTAAAGATCAGAAAATCATCAAAGTACACTAAGAATTTCCCGAGAAAGGGGCGCAGGATTTGAGTCATCACTCGCTGGGGGCATTTAATAGACCAAATGACATAAGTAATCACTCATAAAGACCATCGGGGGTCTTAAAGGCGGTTTTCCACTCATCGCCAGGTCGGATCCGAACCTGATGATAACTACTTCGCAAGTCAAGTTTCGAGAACTAATGAGAACCAGCCATCAAATCTAACATGTCGTCTAGGAGAGGGATGGGAAACCGATACTTAACAGTGATTTTATTGATGGCATGACTATCAACGCACATTCGCCACAAGCCATCTCGTTTAGGTCTCAAGTGGGCAGGTACGGCACAAAGACTCATACTCTCACGAATAGCTCCACGTAAAAGCTCGTCAACCTGCTGTTGAAGTTTTGCGCGCTCAGTAGGGTTTATCCGATAATGAGGCAGGTTGGGTAACTGGGACCCAGGGACCAAGTCAATGGCATGTTGGATGTCCCGCAAGGGGGGTAGCTCGGCAAGAAGGGATTCGGGAGTCGCATCCTAAAATTCCTGTAGTAGCTGAGCCGCCTGAGGAGACAAGTCGTCTGAGGGTGCCAGACTGCCAAGGAAGGTTTCTCGTGCCACCAAGGCTAACACAAAGCAGGATTCTTAGCTCATCGCCTTAAACGCTCAATGATTGAAAAGCTGAAGGGCATGCGGCTTTGGGGTGTTGAGAGCTTCTTGGATAGACTGAGTTTCTCAAGGGGCTTGGTACGTAAGAGCTTGATAGTTTTCCCTCCATGCTTAAAAGTGTAGGTGTTGTCTCGGCCATGATGCTCAACTTATAAGTCATTGAGCCATGGGCGAACCAAGTAAGATATGAGCAACATCCATATGAAGAACATCACACCAAACCATGGCTGAATAGGCACCCATCTAAAGAGGAACTAGGCACCGCTGGGAAACTGGAAGAGAGGTCTTATCAACTCAAGTAACACGGAATAGGGTAGGGTCAGGTTCAGGTTGTAGCTTCATTTTGGTCACCGCACGCTCAGAGACTCCATTCATGGTACTACCCCCATCAATGACTAGTTTGCAAACGGTGTCCTTGCATGGAAGGTAAATCTGAAAGATGCTTGTGCATTTCTAGTCATCCTTTGTAGGAGTAGACACAATGCACCGCGTAACATTGAGGTTAGGGACATCATCAATCCAAACATTCTCACTCTTCCTCAGAATCATGTTGAGGACCTACACCCTCTACAGTATCCTCGTCCTTTTGGTGAGCCTCCATTCGAGCGATGAAGATAGTGCGGTGAGGACAACGACTAGCTGTATGACCCCGATTGTGACAGTGGTTGCACTCTACGTTAGACATGTATAGAGGAGACGATGTCGGGGTAAACTCATGAGTCTTGCTCGTACTAGCACCTGGGGTGAGAGAAGGGCTAGACTATGTGACAGATGGAGGTGGCCAGTCGATTGCTGAAAAGGTGAGGAACAAGATGGAAAAGAAGTTCCTACAGAAGGACTAAAACGGTGCGAGCTGGCAAGTCGAAGGGACTTCTCAAGGGGTAGGGACTTATAGAAGGCACTCTCAACGGACTCAGGCTCGTGAAGGCGAACGTCCCTTTGGAGCTCAGGTTTGAAACCACCAATAAAACGATTAACGGAGAACCAAGGGGCTTCCAGTATTGCACATTAAGCTCCTCAAAACGAGACATATACTCGGTTACTCTAGTAGTTTGTCGCAGTTGCATCATCTCGAAATGCATTTCTTGATGGTAGTAGGTGGGGAGATACTTTTCTTTTAATTTTAAGCGCATCCCAATCCATGTGGTGATGGGAGGTTCAGCTAGTCGGGCGAGGGTATACTCAACTCCCAGCCAATAGCATTGGGCAGCCCCAATTTATTTCATCTTAGCAAAACTAACGCGTTGGGTCTTGAATGTGATAAAAGCTGAAATAGTCCTCTATCTCAGCTAACCAATCAGAAAAATGGCCAGGATGGAGATGACCATCAAAGCTAGGTGCATCGACTTTGACACAACGCGTGGCATCGCCAAAGTTATCTGACTCGCAACGAGGCACACGATCATTTCTAGGAGCTTGAATGTCACCCATAGTTGAATTCTAAGCACGAGGGTCCTGAAGAGTTCTCCAATGTGGAAAACGGGGCCTTGTAGGAGTGGTAAGCAGGCCAGACTGGTTATCTTTAAGACCGATAGGAATGGTTTCATCAGTATCTCCCTAGTGCTCGCGTTTCCCGAGGGAAATATGAATTTGGTGGAGGCATTCCTCCAAACGAGTGGACAAGTTGGTGACACTCGCTTGAAGAGATTCCACATAATCCTCAAGTGTCTGGAATCGCTCATCCACAATTTTATCTCGCGCATTAACTATGATAAAATGCACGAATCCGTCCAAAATTCGGTTAAGTTTGAAAATTTGAAGTACTGCAAATGGTCAACAGGAAACGTAAGAATAATTAAGGCTACAACGTTGTGCTCGCGTCCCAAGGTGGCAGGCAAAAATTGAAGAATAGTGGGAATATGAAGGGTTCCGGGTAAGAAAATAGGGTCAAGGTTAGGACCCGCAATTATTTGCTTGATGAATAGACTAATACAAGAATTAAAACAGATTTCAAGGCGAGAAAGGGTACCTTAGGAGGGGCTTTCTGACCTACCACGAAATGCAAGGATGGGCGAAAGAAATGCTCTGGAAGCTCAAGGCGGCGACGGCGGCTGCTGCTTAGTGAGTAGTTGTAGTGGATGGCAGTTGCTAGTATGATGCACGATAGCGGCATGGAAGGATCTTCTGTGGATCTTCACTGAGGTGGCGTCTAGGGAAGGAGCGGCGGAGGCTCTTAGTGGCAGGGCAGCTGCCTGGTGAAGGATTAGTGGAAGCGGCAACAAGGGATGTCGCACTGTATGGTGGCGATAATGGCTGAGAGATGGGAAGAAGGTATTGTTTCCTTTTTTTTTCCCTTGTTGGTTTGGGACGAAAAGGAGGGAGCAGTGGTTAAAATGAAGTGGTAAGTGTGGTGGGTAAATGGGTGGTTTTGCTGTTGTAAGTGGTGACTGTTGTATCAATGGTAGGAAAAAAGAACCTTTTTTTTGGGTGGATGGGGGTATGCTCTGGTACCACTTGATGTGAAACAACAGAGTATAAAGAGAGGAGAGGAGGGAGAAACAGAATGAAAGAGGGAAGGAGGAAACTTGTTCTCAATTCATAATCTGCTTCTTCAGTTACAAGAGGGGGTCCTTTATATATGACAATGTATACTTAAATATGGAAAGATCAATCAAAACCTAATTGATTCAGCCAGATCGTAACTGATTTGATTGAATCATACATTTATTTAAATATTGAATGCGAAATCCCTAATTTGTCTCTTGCTTAAATAAACCTAAACAAAATAAAATCCTTAATTTATGTCTTGGATTTTCAAGAATAAGTCTGTCAAGCGTCTGATTACGCTAAGTTGTGTGTCCATCAAGTGGAGACTCTATGTTGAAAACAGAGCCTTAAACGCCATCACTACCAAAATCAAATACCCAATTCCTCTTGTAGAAGAATTTTTTATGAACTCATTTTTTGTAGGTTGGACATAAGGGCAGGATATCATCAAATCAGGGTAAATAAAGAGGATGTCTACAAAACTGCATTCAGGATTCATCTAGGACTCTATGAATTTGGATTTATGCCTATTGGTCTAAACAACGCCCCAGAATTTTTCAAGCCCTCATGAATGTTGCTTTTAAACCGTACCTTAGAAGATTCATCCTAATTTTCTTTGCTGACATTTTAGTGTATAGCAAAAGTACCCTAGAGCATGTTACCCCACTTGGAACTTACCTTTCAACTGCTAAGTCAATATCACCTTAGGCTGGAGTATTGGGTCATCACCAATTCTAGGTCGGGGGTTTTGTCACTCCAGCTAAAATTGAAAGCATGCGCAAGTGGCCTAATCCTACTTTTGTGAAAGCCTCGAGAGAATTCTTAGGCCTTACTACAGGAGGTTTGTACAGCACTATGGGAAAGCCAGTAACCCTTTGATTGGGTCATTGAAAAACTACAGGTCTGCATGGTCTACTGTAGCAGATCAAGCTTTTGTACAGCTAAAACAAGTATGTCTGCTATTCGCACTCTACCCATGACTGGTTTCAAAAAGCCTTCGCTCTTGAGACTGCTGCTAGTGGGACCGGAATTGGTGCTAAGGCAGACCTTTTGCCTATTAAAGTAAACCCATGTGCCCTACGGATCAAGTGTTATGAAGTTATGAAAAGGAGCAGCAAGTTGTAGTCACCGCTGTCAACAGGAGGAAGTACCACTTGGTAGCTCTTTTAAGATCAGAACTGATCACAGATGGCTCTAAGTACTTCATGGACCAAAGAATGACTACTCTCTTACAATAGAAGTGGCCCAGTAAACTTCTTGGGTTTGAATACACTGACCTACAAAAATGGGATTGAGAAGAATAAGGCAGCTGATGCCTTATCCAGGCAGTCAGAAGGAGAAGCCTATAACAACTGACTCCCAACATGGAAAAATGAGTTATTCACCAGCTTCCAAGATGACCCAACAGCTCAAGATACTCTCGCTCACTTGGCCTTACACCTGATGAGGTTGGGGATTGGACAGCTGCTTTAGACCTGCCAAAGGATCAAACCAGAAACCATCCCATATCCAGGTCACTTACAGCCTTTACTGGTAACAAACCAAGCTTGGGATACTATCATGGATTTTGTGGTAGGTCTTCCACTTTCTGGGGTAGAGCATAATATTGGTGGTTGTGGACAGACTCATCGAGCATGGCCATTTCTAAGGCCTTTCCCATCCCATCACTGCCTAAAGTCTAGTCCTAACATTCTTTGAGCACATATATAAGCTCTATGGCCCATCCTCAGTAATCTCAGACAGGGATTCAGCCACTTTTGGCAAGAACTATTCAAGTGACGGGGTCATAAGTTACACCTCAACACTGCCTACCATCCATAGACTGATGGCCAAACAGAGGGGCTAAATAGGTCCTGGAAAACTATATAACAGGCATGAGTTTCCTTTGGCTGAGTTTGCCAGCACACCTTTTGGAGCCCTATATGGCTAGTTGGCTACCCACCTCCCCAAATGTTGTTCACTCACCAAGCTCACTCAACAACCAATGCTGCAGTGGCAGATTTCATTGAGGATAAAAGCCTTTTGATCAAGTTACTTGAGGACTCCCTCACCAAGACACGAGAAAGGATGAAGTGGTTTGTTGATCAATACAGGACCGATAGAAAGTTCAATAAGAGTGCCTCAGTCTATCGCAAACTCCAACCCTCAAGACAACCACCCTTGGCAATTAGAGGGAAGATGAAGCTGAGTTTCAAATAATACAGGCTGTTTCAAATCCTAAAGAGAGCGGGCTTTGTGGCTTACAAATTGCTCCATCCACCAGTGTCCAAGATCAAAATGTATTTCGGGGTTCACGCTTGAGATTCAAATTGGTCAAACCCACACACCCTGCATTAATCAGAGCAAAGACAGAGTAGAGAAGTGCTTACTGAACCTATTGGTATACTTAAAAGAAGAAGCGTACGAAGGGACCAGGCTTTTGCTCAAGAAGTCTTGGACCAGGCTATTAAATTACTTCGTTGATTTTCCAAATAGTTAGTTAGTTGTTGGTTAGTTTAGGATTAGTAAGCACCTGTCTACCTTGTCCTTGCTTTGATAGAAGTGTGCAGGGCGAATGGGTTTGACCAATTTGAATCTCAAGCGAAGCATGAAATACATTTTGATCTTGGAGGAAAACTCAGGAGTTTGTTAAATGACAACTGTCATATTGTAACTAATTACTCTCCAATTAATAAGGAGGATCTGGATACTCTAATTATTATCGATGTTTTTACTAAGAAACGTAATTCACTTTGGTTGTATATAAAAATGGGCCCCTTTATCGTAATTAAGGGAAAAATCCTGAATCTAATTCTTGGTACTTGCATTGTGATATGTTTGGGATTGTGTGGTATTATAAATAGGTGAGTTGGTGATAAAGTGATTGTGCCACAAAATTATAATAGTAAGGATGGAACATTTTCATGACTCTTATTGTGATGTGCATGTTAGCATACTCTTTTAATTATCATTGAATCTAAAGCCTAATGCAGCTATTCTTTTTAAAGCTAACAGTTGGACTTGGAAACAGTTTCAAACGCTAAGACTATTGGCACCCGTTTCTTGGTTTGAACTACATGGTTTTGCACCCATTCGGTCGAATCATGACTTTAAGTGTTTCAGATACAGCAACTGTTAGGCGTGACTAGATTTAGCATCCTTCTGTTCAATTAAATTAGTAGTGCCATTTCTATGGCAGGAGGGTTATGAAAGAATATACATTCACAATCTCTTTCTCTCTTTAACAATCCTCTTGCAATCGCGCAGAAAATTAAATTGCTGCAGAAATCTAATTTTCTGTTTTTAGCAAATCTGCAAATCATTAGTCGTTCTTGGATTGATTTCGTTTAGCAAGAAAGCAATCAACATACAACGTAAAGTTGGGCTGCATGATATCCTGGGAGGCAATTTGCTAGACCCGGCTTGCACGTCAAATTCATAGTGGTGAGGGCAAATTAAGGGTTAAGGTAAGCGACATTTTAACATGCCTTGAAGACTTATTTTGTCTCGCCATTTTTGGTCTTTCGGCACCATCATAGCACCCAAAAACCAACAGTATCAAGATGAAACAGATCAGAAATATACCTGGTATGTCCATGAGGACTCTGTGAGGTCAATATCACCATTTTTACACCCCGTAACCTTGATGCGGCCCTTAAACCCGGCCCCATCTTTCTCAATGAAGGCACCATAGTTCTGAAAGATACAAAATAACATATTTCAATGTACTTGTAAGGAACCCATAAGAAACTATATGGATTTTCTTTGAGGATTCATCAAGTAAGATACAGTGAGAAGAAATGAGAACATGAAGAAAAGATGCCCAACAGTAAGTATAAAATGAATAAGAGGCTAGCGACACAAATTCTCAAAAAGACGCAATTAAAACTATTGCCCTACAAATCAGATATATCTGTAGCTTTTTTGGCTAATTCCAAGCCCCTGTCGTTCCTAAAGGAGTATTAGCACAAATTTTCATAGTGAGATTCTGTTTTAGTCTACAAAGACCACCGTTGCCCTGCTAACCACTCGTAAGAGACTGGGGTGACTTCTTGGCTCAAAAGAGTAGTAACCCTACCAATGTTTATGACCAGAGGCGGAGCCAGCGGGTGCCACCGGTAATCCTTCGCCCAGTGCTACGAGTTCCGCATAAACTCTGGCAGTCCAGGGGACGTTCTTGGCCAGTGCCCACCTGCTGCTCAAACTTTATCTCCATTTATATGGTATTTGTAGCTCCGAATGAAAGAAGCCCCCCTTCTTCTCCCCAACACAACCCCCAATTTTTAAAAATGCTTCCAGGAGATGTTCTTTTAGTCATTTTACATGTTAAAGTACATAAAGATGACTTAAAAAGACACGTCATTTTGGTTATTTTAAATGCTAAACTTACACAAATAAACAAAACCAAACAAAGTTTAACCAAAGTCAACATTCAGGACGGCACATAGAGACTAAACAACAGCTACTGCAACACCGCACACTTCACCTGGGTTCTCCTCTCCCTCCTCCGACGGCCGGCGGTAGTTCTCATGGTACCTCCCACCAACCAATGGTTGTCCTCTCCTTGTCGAATTTGGATTGGTTGAGGCGTTTTTGAATCAAACTTCAAGCATTCAATCCTTCACACCCAAGACCAAAGCTAAATAGTTGAATTCCTTAAATCCCTTCCCCATAATAATTATAATTTACTTTTTTTCAATTTAGAACTTTGAGATTAGGAACTTCTATTTTCATATTTTACAAATTAGGAATTGTGGGAACGAAAAGGGTGGCTTTATTACATCACATTTGATGCAAAGGACTTGATTCCGGTTGGTGTGGCAATATTTCAAGCATGTGCATATCTTGGGATTTTGGAACAGGAAAAGGAAGTCGGTATACTAGAGTTAAACCTACTTTGACATAATGGCACATATACCATCATTGCATTACTACCCTTTTCTTTGTTCATACTACGTCGAGAAACCATTACTCTACAATTTGATTGATGTTTTGCCTTACTTCTCTTTGCAAATATATTTACATTTTGCTCTTACTATCTCATCACCGGTAAAATTAATAACTTCCTAATGTGATAGGTCTTTCTCTAACTATCACTAGTGCATTGCCTATTCAACCTTGCCATCCTTCATTACATATGGGATGCTTTTTAACTGGTATAGGTTTCTTGTAAGTGTTTAACTCATGAAATGATATTTTCAACTAGCTTCTGCTCCAAATCAATCATTAAAGATATTTGCAAGTAATTTCCGCTCCAAATCTATCATCCTTTAACCAACAAAGAATTGATAATGTTGATGGGCAGCCTTCTTTGAAGCATCGTAGAATGGGAGGTATTCCAACCAATGCCAACTTCATGTAAAAGACTCGGAAGGTTAATTCAAGCATCTCGTGGAAACGATTGGAGTTAAATGCTCCGGAAATTAATTATGGCAATGTGCCTGGTGCCTCAGAAATGGCTATTCCGCTGTTCCCACTTTTCCAAATGAAATTATTCGTGGTCTAGGATTGTGGATTCAAATATGTGATTACCACCCCAATGACGAAGACCACATACATAGAGAGTATCTACTAAAGGATCCTTGTCAACCTCATAAGCACAAGTCTCTAAAAACAAAGTTCGGGAAGAAAATGCGGCCTTCAGTAAGGCATTATTCAAAGAGTATCCAACTTGGTTGAAATATAATGAAGCAAAAGATGCATTTATGAACCACAGAAGGAGAAAAAAAGAGAAAGTGGCTATTTCTTTTTCATCGACGGTTTCAACAAATGGAAGAAAAGCGATAAGCTTAGAATTCATGTTGGAGTATGTTCGAGCTCTTGTAACCAAGCTAGGAGCAAGTGTGAAGCTTTATAACATGAAAAGCAACATGTTAGAGCTTTCCTTCTTCCGAAATTCAATCGTGATCAAAAAGAGTACCAGGTGCGTCAAAATGCATCACTGTATGCATATCTCTTGCGGCAGTGACTAGCTTTTTGATGTTATGATTAATCAGAAAAATCTAGTGATCAGAGGAATTTTCTTGAACTCTTAAGGGCTTTTACTAATAGAAATGATGCTATCAAGAGCATTGTGCTGGAAAAAGCTCCGCGAAATGACAAGCTAACTTCACCCGATATTCAAAAGGATATTATAAGGGCTTGTGCCACCAGCTTCCTTGGTAATTACGGAGCAGCTTGGTATTTCTTTGTTTTCTATTTTGATTGATGCATCTTGCGATATACCAACTAAGGAGAAATGGCCATTATTTTACGCTTGGTGAACGAAAAGGGCCAAATTGTTGGACGATTCATTACTCTTGTGCAAGTTAGTGATACAAGAGCCGTGTCACTAAAAAAGGAAATTGATGATTTGTTATTTTAACACAAACTAAGCATTACAAGGTTGCTTGGGCAAGGTTAAGATGGAGGAAGTATCGTGCGTGAGCTTAATCGCTAAGAGGCGCTTATCCTAAAGGAGAATGGGGTGGCACTCTATGTTTGTTGTTTTTCACATCAACTTAGCTAAAAACCTTTTCTTTGCATTTCAAGTGTGAAAGACTTGGTTGGTGTTTCTTGTGCACTTTGTGATGTGCTTAAAGAGAAGCAGGCCAATTATGTATTGAACGCACTTGTTACCGGCAAAAGTCATAGTAGGCGAGGACTAAATCAAGAAACTACGCTTAAAGAACGGCTGATACACGTTGGAGCTCACATTTTTTGTGCTTTCATGAGTTTGATTGTTGTCTTCTCTGTTGCTTATGATGCACTTGATTATACTATATATCATGGAATGAAGCAAAGAAACAAGAACTGTATTAATGACAGTGCAATCTTTTGATTTGCATTATCTCTCTTTTTGATGAAAAATGTAAGACGCCAAATAATCTATTTTACAATATTTCATGTTTTAGCTTATCTTAGTGAGTCAATCCAATAGGAATTTGATGTTTGTCTCTAATCATGATAATAATCCAATTATGTTATGGCAATTTAGATTGGGCCACCCCAGTTTTATGTACCTTGCAAAATTGTTCCCATCTCTTTTTAAGAATAAAAATCCGAACTCTCTTTCAAATGTGGAATCTGCCAATTGACAAAACATACAAGACATACTTTTCCTATGCACTCATATCAACCATCTCATCCGTTTTCTATTATTCATAGTGATATTTGGGGCCCTTCTCGTATTCACAATATCTCTGGTACTAGGTGGTTTGTTACTTTTGTGGATGATCATACTAGGGTAACTTGGATATTTCTAATGAAAGATAAATCTGAAATTGTCCCTATTTTTAAAAGGTTTCATTCTATGATTCAAAATCAGTTTCAAGCCAAAATCCAAGTTTTAAGAACTGATAATGCCAAAGACTACTTCAACTCCACCTTAGGCAACTATCTAGTTAAAAATGGTATTGTTCATCAAAGTTCTTGCGTTGATACTCCTCAACAAAATGGGATAGCTGAGAGAAAAAATCGCCATCTTCTAGAAGTAGCCCGAGCTCTCTTATTCACCTCGAATCTTCCCAAACAATTTTGGGGGGATGCTATCCTTACAGCAGCCTATCTCATTAACAGAATGCCATCAAAAGTGCTGAATTTTAATACTCCTATTCAGCTTCTCACTCACTCTTACCCCTCTACTCGTCTTATATCCAATTTACCTCTTAAAGTTTTTGGTTGTTCTGCTTTTGTTCATATTCCACCATATCTTAGGGGTAAACTAGATCCAAAAGGCTGTCAAATGTGTTTTTATTGGCAATTCTTCATCTAAAAAAGGGAATAAATGCTATTCTCCTGAAAAGAAGAAAGTCTACAACACTATGGATGTTACCTTTTTTGAAAATCAATCCTTCTACCCCAAAACTTCTATTCAGGGGAGAACTCTGCCACCAGCAAAAATGAATATCAGTTTTGGCATCTCTATAATGAGTCTACTGATTCCTTTCCTTTAATCTCTCATATCAATCATGAAAACAACACTGAGTCTTCTTCTCAGGAGGATAAATCTCCCCCCAATTTTCATGCCCAAAATACAGGGAAATGGAAAAATCTTGTTTATTCCAGGAAGCCAGGAGATAACGAGGTAGAGCACCCAATTCTTCCTGAGCCTTACCAGGATCCTAACCCGAGTACTCTTCCTGCGGAATCAGGTAATATTGAAAACTCATCCGATTCCTTTTCTGTACCTTATAATGATCTTGATATTCCCATTGCCCAAAGGAAAGGAGTGAGGTCTTGCACCCAACATCACATATCTCACTTTGTTTCATATGACAATCTTTCCCCAAGTTATCAGGCATTTGTTTCAAACTTATCCCAAATTGAAATTCCAACCAGTGTACAAGGAGCCATGGCAAATCCAAAATGGAGAGCTGCCATAAATGAAGAAATCTGTGCCTAAATAAAAAATGGTACATGGGATATTTCAAGTCTTCCTGAAGGAAAACGACCAGTGGGCTGTAAGTGGATCTTCAATGTAAAGTATAATGCAGATGGGAGTATTGATAGGTATAAGGCAAGGTTAGTTGCAAAAGGTTTCACTCAAACCTATGGGATTGATTATCAAGAAACTTTTGCCCCTGTGGCTAAGTTGAATACAATCCGGGTTCTTCTATCTTTAGCTTCTAACCTTGATTGGCTTCTTCATCAGTTCGATGTCAAGAATGCCTTCCTGAATGGCGACTTAGAAGAAGAAGTCTACATGGAAATTCCTCCTGGTTTTGAGAGTAAGGAAAATGCACATAAAGTGTGCAAGCTGAAGAAAGCTCTATATGGCCTCAAGCAATCCCCTAGAGCTTGGTTTGACCGGTTCACAAGAGTTGTAAAGAAATATGGGTACACTCAAGGTCAATCAGACCATACCCTGTTTACTAATCATTCTTCATATGGAAAGCGTACTATCCTTATTGTTTATGTTGATGATATCATTCTCACAGGAGATGATTATGAGGAAATGAACAGGTTGAAGACTATCCTAACCAAAGAGTTTGAGATTAAAGATCTTGGAAAGTTAAAATACTTCCTTGGCATGGAAGTAGCTCGCTCAAATAAGGGAATTTCTATTTCCTAACGGAAATACACCCTTGACTTACTTAAGGAGACTGGCATGCTTGGATGCAAACCTGTTGACACCCCTATGGACCCAATATGTAAACTAGGCAGGAAAGAAGGGAGTGCTCCTGTTGATAAAGGGAGATATTGGCGCCTTGTAGGGAGACTCATCTATTTATCACACACTAGACCTGATATTGGTTTTTCTGTCAGTGTGGTAAGTTGGTTCATGAATAATCCCACAGAAGAACATCTTGATGCAGTTTACAGAATTTTGAGGTATCTAAAAATGACAACAGAAAAGGGCCTTTTCTTCAAAAAGGGGTACAGAAAAAACATTGATATCTATTGTGATGCAGATTGGGCTGGATCTATTACAGACCGGAGATCCACTTCTGGTTACTGCACATATGTTTGGGGTAACCTTGTAACTTGGAGGAGTAAAAAGCAATCTGTGGTGTCTAGAAGCAGTGCTGAGGCTGAGTTCAGGGCTATAGCACTTAGTATTTGCGAAGGGATGTGGCTTAAAAGACTTCTAGAAGAATTAAAGATTACATGTGAAGGTTCAATAAAAGTCTTCTGTGACAATCAAGCGTCTATCAATATTGCTAAAAATCCTGTCCACCATGACAGGACCAAACATGTGGAGATTGATAGACACTTCATTAGAGAGAAGATTGAAGGAGGTATCATTCAAATGGTTTATACTCCTTCAAGTCACCAAACAGCTGATATTCTCACAAAAGCTTTACCTAAAGGGAACTTTGACAACTTGAATTCCAAGCTGGGAATGATCAACATTTACTTCCAGCTTGAGTGGGAGTGAAGGATTTCAGGGAGTAAATTCCTCGATTAGAGTTAATGATTTAAGTCTAATTGATTTTGTGATTATTTAGTTGTATTTTAGGTAGGTATATTTCAGATCATTAGCTTTATTATCTAGGATTCTGATTGTAATTAATCCCTGATTTTATGGTACCTAATTGGGTCCTAAAATTAAGGATGTAGGTTACTTTTTTCTTATTTATACTCAGCCTCTGATCAATGAGAGAAGTGTGAATAAAAAGTTCTCTATTTTTTCAGATACCATCTGTAACGACCCCGTCTACGGCCCCACCACGGGGCAATGCCTCCTTCAAAGGGGCTAGCCAAGTAGAAACTTTTAAGATCATAGGAAAGGTCTTATAAGGGCAATCTCATACTATCCCGAATTTAATGATTCCCAGGCCCTACCAGTCATCCCCTCACTGACTCCGAATTGAGTGCCACTGCCATCTTCTGATGCGCTGGGCCGTTACACTTTGCAACGAGACGAGCCATGTACGGATCTAAAGATCCATCATATCTCATCTTCACCGTGTAGACCCATTTACGACCAATGAGCTACTTCTTTTGGACAAGAACAACATCCCATGTATCATTTGCAGTCAAAGCATCCAACTCCTCTTCCATTGCCTTCTGCCAATAAACTCGATTATATGGCGATGGAATAGTACTGGAAGTCAAAGGAGTAAAAAAATGAAGTAGAAGCAAAACCATAATGGACAGGTGGTCTAAAAGTTCTAGGAGACAGACGGAGCAACAATTCCTCAAGTGAAGTAGCAGAAGGAGACAAAGCATTGAAGGGGACAACAAAGGAGGTTGTTGATGTCCCAAAGAGGATGTGGAGGAGTAGACTTTGCTGATTTTCACGCCACTTGTAAAGATTATCTGGCTTGAACTTCAAATATGAAGATGATGGTTCTGGAGAATCTCAAAACAAATGCAATATAGAAGCAGAAATAGTTGGAGAAGAGTGTGTTCGCTTCGATAGAAAAGTCATTTTCCATGATGACTAGATTCCTGGAAACACGAATTCTTCTAGGATTAATATCATAACACTGAAACCCTTTTCATCCTAGCATATGAAAGGAAAACACATCAAGCATATTGAACTGTAAGTTTTGTACGCTTATTAAGAGGTAGATGAACAAAGCATACATAACCAAAAGTGCAAAACTGAACAAAGTTTAGGTTTTGCCAAATAATTGAAAACGACGACTTCTCTCCCCAAGGTTTTTTGCAATTTGCCAATTACTTAAAAAAGCAGTTCAAACAGCTTCATCCAAAAGGATGGAGGCAGTGGACTCTAAGAGAAGCGCACAAAGAGTGTCAAGGATATGTTTATTCTTGCACTCCGTAACTCTATTCTGCTGAGGAGTCTGGGCATAATCTTCAGAGTGCAATTCCATTATCCATAAGGAATTCCTGTAATGGAGTGTAAGTTCTCCCCCCGAGGAATCAGATTGAAATGTTTGGACACGAGACTGGAATTGGGTTTGAATCATTAAAACAACGTACTTGAAGACACCGAATAGCTCAGGTTTTGCATGTAATAAGTAAACCCATGTAAATCTACTATAGTCATCAATAAAGAGGACGAAATAACTATGTCTTGAAGATGATATGATAGGTGCAACACAAACATCTGAGTGGACAAGTTTAAAAGAACCGTTGGAAAAAGAACTTCTTTACTCTTAGCCATGCAACAAGTAGTGCATACATGAATACTTGCAAGAACCTTGTAATTTGATATTGAACCAGTCCAAAGCATGGTGGACAACTTTTAGGGATGTGGATGACCGGCCTAGTCTACGATGCCATAATATTCATAAACTTGATTACAATCTTGAGAAGATAAAAAGGAAGGAATAGCAGAAGAGAGAGGTTTCTCCAAGCGTACAGAAATAAATGGCAAAGCTTACTCCCCCTCCCGATAATCATCCCAATTTAGGTCCTAAATAACACAACCAGCAAAAGAACATTACAGTGTTGTCAACTAACTGACCAACAGAATGAAAATTAGCGGAAACATTGGGTACAAGGTCAACAATTTCAAGACTTAAGGAATCTGAAGCACATTACCAACAGCAGCAATTCATAGCTGATTACCGTTCGCGGTTTGAATTTTACTAAGCCCAGAATAAGGGAAAAGAGAATGGACATTTTCAGGAGCATAAGTAAAATGATTTGATGCGCTTAGTGAATACACCTAAACCTGGTTTTGGACAAACGGTTTGAAATCCCCATAGCAGATAAGGCATTTTGGATCAATTGCTGAAATGACTCGAGAGTTGCATGAACTGCATACGAGGAAGATGTGTTAGCAGCGGACATAGAATATGATTGCACGCGATTAGCAGTTGACCGCACTAGCAGCTTGATATGCATTTGGATCAGTACAATTTTACGGTCGACGGTGACACTCTGAAAGGCCATCTCTCTTGCAATAATTGCCATATTTATTCTTCCAATCCCTTAAAAGTTGCCCAAAACCATGACACAAATTACAATCCACCGATCTCAAATCGCGACTAGCAGAATTCCCTCATGGGGCATATGCCACATGAGAACGGGCTTCAATTTGGATGACATTGTTCAAGACTAGCATGGGAACGTAATCATTGTCCCTCGAGCAACAACTCTTGAAAGCAGTCGGTGAGAGACGGAGAAGAAACACGACTCATCACATTAGCTCTTAAGGATACATGATGCTTGCCTAGTTTCATAAGAAACTGATCACGCGTATTCTTCTCTGGTGGTTCTTGAACTAGTGCAAGAGCAGTGGCTGGAACTGTGGCATGCACCATGGAGTTGTGCTCTAACCATAAATCCATAAAGCGCATGTCTTTATCACCCTGAGAATACTCTCCAATGTCATGATTGAGCAGAAACTTTCTGGTATCCTTATCTTGATGATAAACCTTTTTCAAGTAATCCCACATGTAACGACCCGGTCCACGCAAAGGGCATTGTCTCCCTCAAAAGGGCTAGCCAAGTAAGTACTTATGAGTTCCTTGGCAAGGTCTTATAAGGGTCATCTCATACTATTCCACATCCGATGTAGGATATTACAATCTCCCCTCCTTATACCTTAGCGTCCTCGCTAAGGCTCGATCACACATAGCCCAGAATCTTCCTCTCTAGCCAATGTGGGATATACCGGGCTCACCCTTCGTTGCCCCAACCATCCTCTTGATGTGGTATATACCCGGGCTTACCTTCGTTTCCCCAATCATCGGCAACCCGACTGGATATCCCAGCCCGAGCTTTCGAGTGTTGGCTCTGATACCATCTGTAACGACCCGATCCACGGCCCCACCACAGGGTATTGCCTCCCTCAAAAGGGCTAGCCAAGTAGGTACTTATGAGTTCATAGGCAGGGTCTTATAAGGCCAATCATAAACTCTCCCACAATCAATGTGGGATATTACACCACATTTCAGGCACCGTATGATAGGACCTCAAATTCAAGACCATGCAAGGTTCAACCAAACTCATGACT
This sequence comes from Escallonia herrerae, assembly GCA_033070095.1. NCBI lineage: Eukaryota > Viridiplantae > Streptophyta > Magnoliopsida > Escalloniales > Escalloniaceae > Escallonia > Escallonia herrerae. The sequence continues at coordinate 70,399 of JAVXUP010002115.1, read as the reverse complement.
TTGCCATTGTTTCTGATCCATTTCTTCAGTTCATCCTCCTTAGACAAATCTTTAGGCTTTTTTCTCAGTTCCATCAATATGTCCCCACCTTTCTTGACCTTGAATAAAATAACAAAGAATAAATTCCCATAAAAAAATCTACCCATCAAAACACACAGGAAGCACTGTGGTTATCTCTCCAAAAATGATGTAAATCAAGAAAGACTTACGAAAGAGTTCCTGATAGCTACCAAGTAAGACGTTGTGTGCCACAAATTGTCTAAGAAACTAAGAACCAAATTTCCTGAAAAACAAACTCTCAAAGAAAAGCATTACGGCTCCGATACCATGTTAATTTACCATCTGCTCTAATAGCTTAAGCTCTTAGAGAATGGGCCTAAAAATGTATATCATGCTTTAACACACTCCCTCACATGCAACCCCCGATTTGCAAGCTCCCAATTGCATGTGGATAGACAAATCAAGGTACACCGCCACCAAGTGGGCAAATAAGAAAAGTGCAAATTGCACTATAAGAAAGGAGGACCAAGTATGCAAGGGGGAAGAATCATACCCCAGACCTTGCCAAACAAATACATAACGAACTTTGAACCAGGAAATGTGGGAATGAATTGCTCGAGTCTCACTTTGAGTTCCCTAACAATATATAGCATCTATTAGCATTAATTAAACCCTGTACTTAATGGGCTGTTAGAAACTATTAACCGTTACAATATCCACAGACATGCACGTGGTTATATTTGATAATTACAGAATCTAAAGAACCTACAAAATCCAAATGATCGAAAAACTTTACAAAGATAAGTCTGTCAGGTACTTTGGGTATTTACACCAATTCGCGAATTGATAACGGTATGGGTGTTAAATTTTCATGTTAAAAATCTCGAGATCTAGTGATCTGTACGGAATCCTGACTATGCACAACCCTAAACAGAGCACGCCAAACACCAGAAGCTCCACATCAGCAAACTTCCACTTATCCTACAGGAAACATCCTCATCCATCTCTCCGTCCTTGAGCATTACGATTCAAGTCTTTATTTCTCTTTTCTCTTGTTTTAGCTAGCTTGTCGATCCCTTTTTCACCCTCTTTAGTAACTAACCTTCGGGTACGGCGGGGATACGGCATATTTTATAAATATTTTTTTAATTATATATACTTAGTATTTAATTTTTAAATAATTTAAATCTTAATAATCATAATATATTTGTTTGATATATGTGAAAAGATATTAATATTCCAACCAAATTAGTGAGTTTTTAAGTTTAATAGGTTTTTTTGTAAATTTAAAGCTTTCAACCAAATTTGTAAGAATTTGTTAAGTCTAATGGGTTGTTTTATAATATTAAAGTTGAAGAACTGAACATTATAGAGTTTTTATGTGGTATCACTGTTATTTCTTTGAAATATTGGGGTTGGTTTAAGTAATAACTTAACAATTGGGTTTCTTTAATAATATAACAAAACTATGTGGCAAAAAGTCAAAAGTCAGAAAACATAGGCAACATCGACACACCGACTCCTCCTTGACACAGATCGGCTCCTTCTCCTCCTTCTTTGGCAACAAGCGCACGGCAACGGCGACGGCGAAGGCGAACGCCGTAGTGGATCGCCGGTAAGTTCCCTTCTCCTTCTCCTTCCTTCTTCTTCTTCTTCTTCTTCTCCTCTCCTCCTCCTCCTTCTGCTACTTCTACCTCTTCTCTCCGATGTCTCCTCTCAGATCGCCGGTGGTCGCCGAAGTTTCCGATGGTCGCAAGTGGTGACAGATCTGAGCCGATACACACCCGAGCCGCACCCAGGATTTAAGAAATTAAAAAAAAAAGTTGGACACGCACCTAACACGCACCGATGCTGCACCCAAGGCGCACCCGATGAGTATCCGGTGTCGATGCTTCACCCTAAGTGCCGCACCGGTGCTTCATAGATTCAGATCATATGAAACAAGTGGTATTAATCTCAAATCCACCATGCTTCCGATGCTCCAGACTGATAATATAAAAAACATACCCTTTCTACAATCTGCCTAACATTAACAAGCTTAACTTCAAGCCTAAGGTATGCCAAACTAACAACCAATCTCCACATTACATGGGGTCAGTACTCTACAAGGTCCAAACCATGAGATCTAATTTCCAGCCCATCACCTTTCCAATCTCTAGAATTTTGAATCTCAATCATATCCCTAACCCTAGACTTCTCATTCCAATCATATCCATATATGCTCCTCAATTCCCAAATGAATCATATCCCTATGCTCTGTTACCACCTTTAACACCCCCCACCCCCAAACCCCAATTTGGAAGCGTGAATAAAATCGAAGTCATAAAAAAAGAGATAATATATATTGCTATATCTCTATTACACCATGTGTAAACAGAGCATCTAAATCCATCGACAACAAATATATCCAAAAAGCCGCAATCTAAGTGAATCCATTCTCTTAAGAATTCCTTAGAAAACAAAGTATCAAACACAGCGGATAAAGCAACTTATAGAATTCCATCTCAAATCAACTTATCTACGTCAGCGTAAAGTTCTCAAATAAAACTAAATACTTTAATTAGACTCAATGTTCCAAAGCTTGCCAAAGCCCTTAATCGCTGCTTTAACCTGTGGCAAGGGACAAGGTAAAAGAATAATGCAAGCTCGAATAGCCAAGAAAGGTACCAGAATGCCAGTGGTAAGTTGAATGAATTGGAAAACAATACCGACTATTTCAAATGGGCAAAAGATATACTTTTACTAAATATCGAAACAAAGGCCTCCCTATACATGTGTAACATGCATGGAATGCTAAAAAAGTACGGTGACTATATTGGTAGCATGCTATGCGTCCACTGATTGCCAGCATATAAACAAATGCGTGTCTGAAGGAACCTCTCAAACTTAAAGAGTTGTTCATACATGGTCAATATTACTCTAGTCTAACTCAAAACTAAAGTTCAAGAATCAGACTGAATAGATATACACATCAGTAGGGTAAAAGTAAAGATCAGAGCCTCTATCTACAAAAGGTTAAGCTTGCAAAGGCAGGATAAGAAAGGAAAGAGAACAAAACTTGCATCAATCTTTACTGAAATAATTTTGAATCAATCCATTTCATTCAAAGGCAATTACAACCACAAAATAAATGAATTTTGACAAAACTCGAAGCATGAAAGTCAAAGAAGACTTATCAAGGTGCAATAATTCAGAAAGCAAATGCACTTTTCTATCTCTCATTGACCTAAATAGAAGTCATTTATACAAGTCACGAGATCTATACTAGGAAATATACAAGAATCCCTAGAAATTAGTTGCCTACAATTTAGCATTCTCTACAAGGTAAGTCAACTATACAGCTTTTATATTAACATATATACAACTTTTATTTTAAAATATGCTGGAGCATAGATATTTATCATGCCCAACTTGTTACAAAGATATTCAACCCAAGTCCCATTTAAGGACTTTGTCAAAACATCCCCCAATTGCTCGCTTGTCTTCACATAACTGATTGAGATCAAATTCTCCTGAATTTTCTCTCGAATGAAGTGACAATCTAATTCAATATGTTTAGTCCCTTCATGATAAACAGGATTTGAGGCGACGTAACAAGCAACTTGGTTATCACACCAAAGTTTTGTTGGTAAGGGAGGCTTCAAATTGATTTCTTTTAATAGGTGACAAATTCACGTAACCTCACAAGTGGATTAAGCCATAGGTCTATACTCTGATTCTACACTGGACCGCGAGACGACACTTTGTTTCTTACTTTTCAAGGAGACTAGATTCCCACCAACAAAAACACAGTAGCCCGTAGTGGACTTTCTATCAAGTTTCGATCCAGCCCAATCAGCATCTGAAAAACACTCAATGCAAGAGTGTCCATGGTTGCTATATAGCAAGCCCAAGCCTGGAGCTCCCTTCCAGTAGCACAGAATCTGTTTCAAAGCTGCCCAATGTTTAACTATGGGCTCAGACATAAATTGGCTAACAATGCTAACTGCATAGGCATGTCTGGATGAGTCACTGTGAGATAATAAAACTTCCCAACCAAAATTCTATACTTCTCTGGATCATCAAGGCGATCACCGTCATCTTTTATAAGATGAACACTAGGATTCATTGGTGTGTTGCACGGCTTAGCTCCTACCTTTCCAGTCTCTTGCAAGCAAGTCAAGAACATACTTCCTTTGAGATAGGAAGATTCCCTTCTTGCTTCTAGTCACTTCTATTCCCAATAAGTATTTTAACTAACCCAAGTCTTCTGTATGAAACTTGATCACTAGGAATTTCTTGAGATAAGTGATTCCTGTGCAATCATCTCCTGTAATGACAATATCATCAACATAAACATGTAGGATAACCCTAACAGTGGACTTTCTGTAGAAGACTGAATGGTCACACTTGCTCTTCTGTAACCCAAACTCCTGAACCACCTCACTGAATTTTCCAAACCAAGCACGAGGACTTTGCTTCAGGCCGTACAAAGATTTCTTCAAATGACATACCTCGCGATACTCCCCCTGAGCAACAAAACCTAGTGATTGCTCCATATACACCTCTTCCACAAGATCACCATGCAGAAAGGCATTCTTGATATCTAGCTGATGTAAAGGCCAATTCTGGGAAGCCGCTAAAGAGATGAACAAGCGAACAGAGGTGAGTTTGGCCACTGGAGAGGAAGTGTCTGTGTAGTCTACTCCATAAGTTTGAGCAAACCCTTTGGCTACCAATCTGGCTTTAAGTCGAGCCACTGAGCCATCTGCAATAAATTTAACAGCATAAACCCACTTGCACCCCACTGCCTTCTTACCTTCCAGTAAATTGACAAGATCCCATGTATGATTATTATCCAGAGCCTGTATCTCCTCAAGCATAGCAATGGGCCAACCTGGATGGGATAAAGATTCTTTAACTGTCTTTGGTATTGAAACAGAGTCTAGAGGGAGAATTAAAGAGCTAGAAGACGAAGATAAGTGATCATAAGAAATGAAATTAGCAATGGGAGATTTAGGAAGGGTGCACTGGCATTTACCTTTACCAAGACCAATGGGTAAATCAAGATCATTTGGTGGAGGATCAGATAACAAAGGAGCTGGTGCACGGCATGTATCATAGTGTTTTGGCCTCCATGAATAGACTTGAACAATAGGCGGCTTCACAGGAGCTGAAGGAACAATAGCGTGCTCACCCAAACAATCCACATCTTGATTGCTCAACATCAGAACTAGCACCATCAGTAGCATTAGATAGTTCAACTAGAACAAAAAAAGGGGCAGACAGACCATCCTCAAGGGTTCTATCCTCAAAAATTGCTGGCTCAATCAGTACTGAAGAGAAGATCTCACACATCAACCAGTCATCATCTTCCCCCTTACTGCTAGAATCAGATTTTGAGGAGAAGAAAGGACTGTGTTAAAAAAAGACAACATCTGTTGATACCAAATATCTGTGGAGGTCAGGATAGTAGCACTGATATCCTTTCTGAAGTCGTGAGTAGCCCAAAAAGACACATTTAACGGCTTTAGGATCCAGTTTGGTAAGATGAGGCCTCACATCACGAACAAAGCAAGTACTCCCAAATATGTGGTTCTCTGGAATAGATTTTGGTATTACCTGTCATATGATCTGTGGCACCAGAATCAACCACTAATTTGTTTGAGGAAATGGGACACTTTTTACTTGACTCAACAGCAACTGGTGATGTTTCCTTCACTGATTCTTGACGTTGAGACAATTTGGCATGCTCATCAACTGAGATTGTGACTGTTTTCTCAGAAGATGAACTGGAAGTTGCAGCAACAGTGACAGTGGTAGTTTGAGCTCTCTGGTTGTGATTATGTAATTGCTTACAGTAACGCTTTGTGTGTCCGGGCTCTTTGCAATAATAGTAAACAATCTCACTCGTTCCTCCATTATTACCCCCGCGGTCTCCACCTCCTCTGTCTCCTCTGTTATTATTCCTTCTGCCCGCTTCACGCTCCCCACCTATGTTAGCAACAAGAACACTGCTTTGCTGATTAGATGAAGTGGACTATGTGCGAAGCACTCGACTAAACACCTCTTGAAGAGAGGTAATATCAGCACCGAAAAGAATTTGAGATTTAGCAGTGTCAAACTCAAATGGAAGTGCACCCAAGAAACTCGTCACCGCCATGTGTTCCCTTTGAGCCTGCTATACTTTGATGTCTGAACTAAAAGGCAGCAGCATGTTCAATTCTTCATAGGTTTTCTTGAAATCCATGAAAAAGGCTATAAGAGTTTTGGTCTCCTTCATAGGACGATAGAAAGCCTTACAGACGTCATAAATCCAGGATATATTGTCTTTCCCAAAGTATAAGAATTCAAGATAATCCATTAGTTCTTTCACAAATTCACAATGATTAATCAAGCCAAGAACTTCACTGTCAATGGAATTACAAATCTATAAAATGAGACGCGCATCTTCTCTTAACCACAATTGCTTAGTGTCATCAGTAGGGGGGTTATTCCGCAAATGATTATCCTTATCAATACTACGCATATATTCCCTCCGTCCCTTAATAATTGATCATCTTTCCTTTTTTGGTCGTCCCACAAAAATTGATCACTTCCAAATTAAGATTCTGTAGGTATGTTTACATATTTACCCTTTTTATACTTTTTTATTCTATTTCTCTCCACATTTAACTCTCTACCAACTCATTTTCTGTCTCCTCGCCCACCACTTTACACTTTTTTATTCTATTTCTCTCTCCACATTTAACACTCTCCCAACCAATATTCTCTCTCATGGCACACTCTCTTCCCCCCTCTCTCTAAAGGGTCAAAAGGGAAAAATACATAATACATAACCTAAATTTTAAATATGCGTGCAAAGTAAAAGTCATCGATAATTAGTGCCATTTAGCTTATTTTAGCAATCTTAGACAATACTGGAACCACCTCGCCTACTTGAACTTTACTATCAGCCAAAAGCAAAAACAACCCAAAAGAAAAGCAGATGAAACTGGAGCAAAGCACAGACCGCGTACCGAAGACCGCAAGATAAAGACTGCCTTTAAAAGTTCACAGAACAGAAAAGCACCACTGGAGACAGGCAGGAAAAGTCGGAGCGACGTCGGAGGAAGAAGCTGACACTGATCGGAACAGCCACACGCCTCCACTTGCCGGCGCGTGAGAGGACAAATTTCTTCAACTGGCGCGTGAGACCCACTCGCGAAGAACCCAGCCACCGGACTTTGAGGACAGGCCGGAAACCACCGTGCAAACCTCCCTGGGGTGACGGTGAGACTAAACGGTCACCGGAACTGGTGACGACATCAAATCAGTTCTGAGACTGAAAACAGAACTCGTGAACCCAGAAGAAAAAACCCCAGAAAAGTTGAGCCAAATGCTCTGATACCGTGCAATAATTCAGAAAGCAAATGCACTTTTCTATCCCTCATTGATCTGAATAGGTCATTTATACAAGTCACAGGATCTATAATAGGAAATATGCAAGAATCCCTAGAAATGAGTTGCCTACAAATTAGCATTCTCTACAAGGTGAGTCAACTATACAGCTTGTAAATTAACATGTGTTAATATACAGCACAGCTTGTATATTAACACAAGGTTTTCATATTGTTAAGGCCACAGAAAAAATCATTGAGAACAAATATTCTTTAGGAATTCGAAGTGAGGTAATATGCGATCTAAAAGCAACAAATTTCAGCAGTGACCAACGTTATTCAAAGACAATTTCGACCAAAGAATAAGAGTATTCTCATAGAACACATAACTGAAAAGTAATAAAGGACTCCCTAAGGATAACATAATGTCTATGTTCATATAAAACAGATTAAAACAATTAATATAGAGCAAATCGAAATGGACTAATCTGATATGCCAAAAACAGCATATCTCTGCCCAGACTGCTTTCTACAGTGATCGGTTTAAAGTAGAGATATGAAGATCAGCAAACACAAAACTGCAAAGTTAAAGTAGGCTTGTTAAGGTTTTGAGAAAGATTTGAATCACTAAAAACCAATGGGCAATGAAAATTCTGTAGCAAATCGAATTGGCAGCCAAAAACTGCCAATTCCTATGGTTCAGTGGGTTGAGTTACTACGGACTTGTATTCGGGGTATCACAGAAAGCAAGAGGAGTGATTCAATTTTCGTCGTTTTTGAACGAGTTTAAAAAAATAGCTCATTTCAATGCATGTAAGAAGACTTTAGATGCAACCCATGTGGTGACTCTTTTCTTCCGAGAAGTGGTTAAACTACATGGTTGCCCAAAACCATCACGTCCGATCGAGACACGAAGTTTCTTAGCCATTCTTGGAGGACCTTTTGGAGATTATTGGCCACTAGATTGCAATATAGCAGCACATATCACCCTCAAACAGAGGGGCTAACAGAAGTAGTAAACCATAGTTTGGGAAATTTGTTGAGATGCCTAGCCATGGACAACATTGAGCAACGGAATTTGATCTTGCCTCAAGCTGAATTTGCTTATAATAGCACCGTGAATAGGTCTACCAGAAAGAGCCCTTTTCAATCTGTCTACGGGCGAAAGCCAAACCAGGTTGTTGACCTTATGGATGTGTCAAATCAGCCATGAGCTAGCTATTATGCTTTAGCCTAAGCTCAAAATCTGATGGAGGTTCAAGAAGAAGTTCAAGAGAATCTGCTCAAATACAAAGAAGAAGTTGATCACCGCTAGGGATTCAAAGAGTTCAAGGTTGGGACTGGGTCATAGTTTTCCTCCGAAAAGAAAGGCTTCCAATGGGTTTCTTGTCACAAATTAAAAAGCAAAAAGGATATTGTCGAAATCCGAACCCACGGGTGAGCCCATGAGCTAGGTCCGTGATCGGCTGCAGGCCCACTAAACCTCCACCAGGGCTCTGCCAGGCCTCTTACCACCTGTACACAAGACTTGTAACCAAATAATAAGTCTAAACCATTTACAAGATTACCAAAATCATAATTATGGAATATGTCAAGTTCGTCTCTAATACATCCACATTAATTGACTAACAAGGATAATTTAAAAAAAAAACTCCATGCAGGTCTATGCTCCAACCAATTCTCAAGACAATAAAAGTAACTCTCTCTTCACGCACAAGCACCTCAACACCCACACTACGCCATGGCTGCCCCATGGCAACCCTCCTTTCCCCCTTCTCCCTCACTCTCACACACAAACAAGCACAAAATACACCCCACCACCACACGGCAGCCTCTCCCTCTTCCCACTTCTCCCTCACTCGCACCCACAACACAAACCACACAACACCATACACGGCTGCCCCATGGCAGGAAGGTGGACCTTCCCTTCCTCTTTTTCCCTCACTTCAGCAGCTCCCATTGCACCACCACACAGCACACACCCCATGGCAACAGCCTCCCTACAGGGTTTCCTACACGGCAGCCTCACGTAGCACAGACAAACACACCATGCTGCCCTACAGCAGCCTCCATTACCCAACCACACAGCACCCACAACTCACGGCAGCCTCCCTTTCACCCATCAACCCCCTCGCAAAACACACTTGATACACACCATTAGATGGCTAAACTTAGAGAGAAACTTATAGATTATACCTGGAAACGATTTGCCTTAGAAGCTTCCTCTTTCTCTCTCTTCCACTCTCTGGCTTTAACGTAAAAGAAAAGAGGCTGACCGAATTTCTTTGACAGCTAGACTATACTAGGGTATTTATACTAACCCTAAAAGGAATTTGTTTAAAAACCCTTGAATTTTTTAATAGTTTTTCTTTTCCCAGTTTACCCATAAATCTTAATATGACGAAAAGTCCCCAAATTTGATTAAATTAAGATACGAGATAAAATTTATCGACAATAAAGTTCCGAAAGTTCCCGGCGTTACAGATATCCCATGCAAAATATTGCGCAAATTTGGTGATAATGCCTATGAAGTAGAACTCCCTCATGGTCTAGTCATATCCCCCATCTTCGAAGTGGCAGATATATACACCCTTCATTGTATACATGCGATGAATTGGGTGATGCTGGTGTTGAAACGCCAGGTAAGTTTCCACAAAACAAAAGGACAAGGTCGAAGGACTGGTCCACATCCAAGAAACTAAGAAAAGAGCAGTGGAATATTTCAGATTTCTCATGAAGTGGGTGGGACAGCCTCACTATGAGAACTCATGGTTAAGTAAGGAGTTTATGGAAATTGACCCTGAGATGTGCCAAGTTGCAAAAATGGCAACTCGTGCAGACGCAAGTTCTATCTATTAGGGGAGAATGATACAAAATCATGTAAATATGTCTAGCTTCTAAGAAGTTCTCGTTTTCAAGTATTTTTGTAGTAAATATTCTAGGGGGTAGTAGTGTCTTTTCAATCTGAGTCAGCTCTGAAGTTATGGGTTCATTTTGAAAAAATACTCGGGTGCTTGGGGAGTTAGAGAAGTCTGATATTGGGGGGAGGGGTTTGTGTGCAAAGTTCTGTCTTTTCTTGGAAGATTAAAGTCGGCTTCTCTGGGAAGCTTTGGAGTTGGTATAGAAGAAGACAAGTCTTCCTTCTATAGGAAACTTTTTGGAAGAAAACAGAAAAGAACAGCCGTAAGATTGAGCTTCAGCTCCACCCCAGCTAGGGTTCTCAAGCATTGGAGGGTAGGGTTTTGAGGATTCAACCCCGCGGCACCTTCTGATCCCTCTGCTGTGCTATACGCGCAAGAGGCCAGCACAAAGCCACTCTTTCCTGTGCTCTTCTCTACTGCTCAGATCTAGAACACTTTGTTTGAAGGTACTTTATCAAAGTTTAAAAGAAATTAATGAGTTCCTTGATGCTAGACAGTAAAGTCGGGTGCTCGTTTTGATTTTCTAAGACTTCAGCCTATGTAATATAAGTATGCGCATATATATTGCATCCTCAATTGCATCAATATCATATCCAGTTTCAAGAACTAAACTCTTTTCCTAAAATCACTATTGCTTCTAATTTGTTGTCATTTAGAAAAGTTATCCAAATTCTAATTACATTTTCTATCAGCTAAAGAGTTTCTGATTACCATCCAGAGAGTTACAGTGAGTTGTAAGGCAATAAGTAAAGGGGGTCATATTTTATGTGCTATTCATCCCATAATTAACCATACATCTGTAATGACTTTCTAACAAAGATCATTGCCGCCCAGTTAATAAGAGAACAAAAAGTAATGGTATACATTACTGTATTTGACAAACGTTAACCAAAAACATATATAGTAACTCTATAGCAGGTTCAGCAGTGGAAAAAGACATATTTAGGTACGAGGAACATATAGATATGCTATTCGTTGGCTTATTAGCACATGCAGAATTCCTACACATGAGAGCATAATCAAACCTTGGTAGTGTTAAAAGCCGTGTTCCTGCAGTCTGGTAGTATGCTCACTGACCATGGTGGCAACGTATAGTTATGACCAAGGAATTTCACTGTAGCCGGTTCATGTTCGTCAATATTTGCAAGAAATGCTGAGCACCTGCTTGCATTTCCAGTCAAAGTTAAGCTTTGACCTTCATTGTGAGCATTCCCACTGTACATGTGGGCCTGAAATTATTTGGATGGGCGGAGTCAAAATCCAACTACGAAATCAGATGGCGGCAGATAGTTAAGATAAGACATAAACAAAAGAAGAAAGAATGAAAGAAAGCAACTGGAAATATCAATCTAAATATAATGTATTTCACCAAGGTAAATTTATTATCAGCCCCATATCAAGCTTCTTCAGTCCAACATTATACTTGACATCATCCACAGCAATCCAACAACTTGATGGTTATAAGTAAACCAAAATCTAATCAAGCAATTAAGAAAACTAGACGCAAGTGAAAAAGAAGGGGATGGGGACTGAAGAAGAGATGACAAAGCAGACATATATTAAACAGCACCCACTCCCACGGTATAGGAAAATTGTTTCTTGGACATTGGTAGGTATGAGACCTTGTCTACCAAGAACTTTCAGCAGTAGGTCATATTGGAAACCAACGAGCATAATACTCTTAGTGCGATCATTACAGGCCTCATATGGAAAAGAGACAACTTGCACTGAAGCAGTTAACTTCCCTCAACACAACAAGCCCAACATAATGGTACGGTATAATAACTTAAACTCATATACAATAACATCATCCACAATGGATCAAAAGTCCAGGGTTGCACAAACCTCCTGCATTGGTCCCAATTTAAGATACTGAGCCGAATCAACAGCAACTAGTGCGGGTTCACAAAGCTTTATAGCATCATGCAAGTCCTTCAGGTGCCCCCATTTTGGCTGCCTTATTAGTCCTGAAGGCAAAGAAATATGATGACAATTGTGAAACAGCAGTTCGCAGAAACTTTGACCAGGTTAAGAGCGTAAACGATATTAATTACTTAGACGCATTTTATTGCTATTACTCAAAATGTTGCAAACTGGAAATAGGTTATAGTATCTTAATACTGCTTAACATACCATATTCATCAAGTGGAGCATCATAATCGTAACTAGTAATATAATTTGGGCCCCCAGACGTCCGGCCAAAGTTTGTCCCACCAAAATACTGCAACCACAAATCAGGCCATGCATTGGCTGGTCAATTGCAGCATGTGTGTGTGTCAGAACTGGTTTCCATCAACTTATGATGACAACAATCAAATTAGATACTTTCTTTCTTTAACATCAGATATTGAATGTTTTGAAAGTATATAAGCCCACTGGTACTCTGGCTACCATTAGAAATCTTTGACAAAACAACTAAAAAACATTTGCAAGGTATTGTACTAGATGGAAAGGTTTGAGCTATAACCAAGTACTGAGCAATTTGGATAACTACAAACACCACAACTATGAAGGTACGCAACAAAAGTCGCACGTCTGCTTCATAAGCCGCATAAAACTTGGTGCACATAAGACATTAGCACTCAATTAGTAAGATTTGTAGTTACTTTTGTACCATATAGTAATTCTGAAAGCTTCCACCACGTTGAAAAAAGCGAGCAACTGCAAATGCAAGGTCTTTAACAGGCCTATGCGGCAGTCTTCCACCCCATGTCGTATACCTTTATGAAGAAAAGTTATTAAAGGGGAATCTTAACACAAACGAATTGAAATCAATGTCAACCGGCTCTTCATCTTTTCTTCCTCCTCCTTTTTTTGGTTGTGATGCACTCTTACATGTCTAAGGAAGAAATGCGAAAAAACAAACAAGAAATAGAGAAACAGTGTGAGGCACCGTTTGGCATTAACTAGTAATGTTTAAACCCTTACCTACAGCAAGGATATGCTAAGTACATTTGCAAAGGGGATTATGGAATACGAGAATGAAACTTGGTAAGAAAACATGTAAATTAGCATATTGGGGATCGTCAGCTTTTGGAGATTATTTTCATGAGATAGAGACATGATGGATAACTTGTTGTTTCAAGGTTTCTGGAATGTTAAACATTATGTGGAATGGTTCACAATCAAAATAGTTATGATTTTTTGTAAAAGGGAACAGAGTAATAGGAATGCTAAGGTACTGTATTAACGCGCCTATCCAGGAAGCCAAAAACTTTCTGATGGAGTACTGGTGCATTGAAAGTGGCATCGATGTGCCAAGCTGAGGCCAGGACTACGTGTGTTACTGCCTAATTGAGGACAGAGCTCCAGAAACCAAGCAACAAACACTCCTTTCAATCAGAATTTTTTTCATTGAAAAACTCCTTCCAGTGAAAAAGAAAGAGGAAGCAGAGGATGCCTTTTGGGATTATGCATTACGGCTTCGACCCAACATATAAAGTTGTAGTGTTTTGGAGCAAAATCATAAACTGTTAGCCGTTTAAAGTAACGATAATGACTGAATTGAACTTTTTTGTGCTTGCAGGGATCTTGCTAGGCCTTAGATTAGCTGTAAATGTTGAAGAACATGGGTGAGTTTTGTTGTGGATGAAATCCGGGACTCGTTCGTGAATAGACCTGCACAGCAAAAACAACACCGGTGACTCGCCAAAAGGATTTCCGGTGGGAAATCTCCGATGCTTAAGTCAGAATAAACTCAAGACAGATTTAGTGTAAACTCTAATTAAGAGTCACTTACCTCCATCACCTTTCTCTCCTCCTTTTATATAGTCCTCTACCTAGTAGGTAGTTATTTTCCTTTTAATTTGGGAGTTACCAGGTTCATGGGAGGTTACTTCCACTTATGGTCAGTTAATACTACTAAGCGGGGAGTTATTACCATAATGGTGGGTGGTTAAGACTTCCCATTTCCCCATTAGTGGTTTAACAGTTTTTGTACCACAAGATGGTGAGACGTGGCATCATCTCGTGGGTGATATTTTTCTCCTACATCATTTGCCCCCCCCCCCCCCACCCCCACATTCCATGTTCTCTGGAGGAGAATATGGAATTATTCTTGGGTTTTTAAGAGATCTTCCCCTCAGCACTGTTAATAGCTAGGATCCCTTCGTTTTACTCGGTTTGGCCAAGGAAGGACATCATAGGTTGCTGAGTAGACACTACTAAGAGCTCATCTATTCGGCTTGGTCGAACGGAAGTATTACTCTAGTCTATTTTGCTTAGTCTATTCTGCTTGACCTAGTGGAGGCATTGTGAGATGCTCGTCCACTCGGCCTGGTCGGGTAGAGGAATGTGAGGTGCTCGTCTACTCGGCCTGGTCGAGTAGAGCACAGTGAGGTGCTCGTCTACTCGGCCTAGCCGAGTGGAGGCATAGTGAGGTGCTCGTCTACTCGGCCTGACCGAGTGGAGGCATTGTGAGATGCTCGTCTACTCGGCCTAGCCAAGTAGAGGCACAATGAGGTGCTCGACTACTCGGCTAGGGTAGAGACGTGTGGTCCAATGCGCTCGTCTGCTCGGCATAGGCTAGGACCAAAGTAGCTCGTCTACTCAGCTAGAGTAGAGGCGTGTGGTCCATTGCGCTCGTCTGCTCGGCAGAGACTGGGACCAAAGTAGCTCGTCTACTCGGCTAGAGTAGAGGCGTGTGGTCAATTGCGCTCATCTGCTCAGCTGAGGCTAGGACCAAAGTAACTCGTCTACTCGGCTAGAGTAGAGGCGTGTGGTTCATTGCGCTCGTCTGCTCGGTAGAGGCTAGGACCAAAGTAGCTCGTCTATTCGGCTACGTTGTAGTTATCGTCGTGGGGTAAATAAGTAATTTTGCCCCCCAGTCATTTTACTGGATCTTGCCACGTGGTCAGGGTAATCTAACGGTCATGAGATCTCATCCGTTGGATGAGTCTGTTATTTCTATATAAGGGGTAAAACCTTTTGCCCTCACCATAACTTCTCATTTCTCAAGTGGTGTTGAGAGAGAGAGAGACGATTAGGAAGCTTCATTCAAAGGAGAATTCTAAAGTGTTTGAAGGTTTTTCTTTCTAAGGTTTTTCTTTCAAGTAAGCTTCAAACTTTTCCTTCTAGTTTTCTCTTAAGATCTCTCGTTTTGATCTAAAATTATGTCCAACGAGGATGAAGAATATGTTTCTGAGCCTAACGCTGACATACAAGGCGTTAGGATAGAGCCCGAGCCCGCCTTTGATCCTTTATTTTTAGAAACCGGAGTTCCCTTGGTTCCTTTCCAAGAGTCAAGGGGGGTCCCCGCTAAGGAAGTCTTAAGGGAAAGTGCTCAGTCTCCTAAGCCTTTTGATGCGCACACACTTAGAAGCAGGTTGAGTAGTTATGACCTGAAACTTCTACAGGAGCGTTGTGAAATTCCGCCGATTATAAAACTTAGGCTTCCTGATGAGAATGAATCAGCTAATATGACTACAATCGACAAGATTGGTGTTTATTGGGACATGTTCATCAATGGCTTTAGAGTTCCTCTTCATCTTTCTCTATCAAAGTTTTGAACGCTTATGGGCTTGCGCCCGGCCAATTTTCTCCTCACACATGGCGCTTTATAAGTTTCTTCATCTACCAATGCCATAAACTAGGTTTAAATCCTAGGGTTAGAGTATTCAGATGGTTTTTTACTATCTGTACAATAACTAAGCAAGTAGGTTGGTATTTTTTGAGTCGACGCCCAAAGGCCGAAGCCAACCTATTTCCGCACCCTCCATCATCCAATCACAATTGGAAGGAGAGATTTTTGTTTATTAAATTGCCTAAGTCTCAAATGAGCGAAGTCTGTAATGTATGGCTCCCCGAGTGCGAGACTAGAACTTGTAATAAATTAAAAGAAACGGACTTATCGGAGACTGGCCTTGAGCACATTGAGAAGCTTAAAAGGGGGCTGAGCCTTTAGAATCCAGATATCCTTTGAGTAATGTTCAGCTCCGTGAGTGTGGCATCATCTTTTTCCCTGAGCCTCAAGATCTTGTCGACGAGGAAGAGGAAGAGGAAGAGGGTGAAAATGATCCTGGTAAAGCTCTTACCAAACCTTGAGTTTGCCTGATCGTAAATGGTAATCTTACTTTTGTTTTGCATGCAGAAAACATGTCGTCACGAGCGCAAGGAGATCCGCCACTATTCAACGCCTAAGGAGTTTTGGGAGACATAATTCCTGATGAGCTAGCTTCAATACATAGTGTTGAGGAGGAGGAGATGCAGGACTTGGATTTTGGTGCATTGGTTTTTGGGTCTCAGCCAAAGGTGACAGAGACTCAAACCGAAGGTTTTGTTTTGGGCTTGACTCTTGTGGACAAGTCTAAAGAGACTTACAAGAAGCGAAAAGTCTCGAGCAGAGCTGGGAGTAGAGCCACATCATCCTCCGTTGGTCCTGATACCCCGCATCGCCCTGCTTGGGGAGTATCTATTAACGAGTCAGCGTTCAAGTCTCCCCGCACGGCATGGGATTGGTCTAGTCGTGCAATCATTCCCATGGATAGGAAGACGTTGTCTGGCTACGGCATCACAGAGACAGCCAATGGGATGATCCAGCTAATGTCGTAGGTTTATTTCTTCTCTCTTCTTTCCTTTGAAAGTTTTTTGTTTGATCCTAACTCTGTCGTATAGCGCAGGTGCAGATTGGCGCAAAGAAGCTAATTGTTGCAGACAAAGTGTTGGACGAGGAGAAGAAGAAAGTAATGATAGAGAACAACTTTCGCAGGGAGGCTGAGAAGAAAGTTGAAGATTTGAGTAAGAAGGTAAAGCGATTGGAGTTGTCTAAAGCTGGGCTGACTGCAAAGAATGCCAATCTATCAGCTCACTTTAATGATTTGGAGGCCGAGAAGTCGTCGGTAGCTCTTCAGGTCATGCAACTATTCAAGAGATCCAAGGTTTTCCTGATCAACACCTCCATGACTCCAAAGTTGTGCATGGTTATAATGAATGCAAGAACGATGTCTCGAAAGATCATCCTGAGCTTGACATGAGCATCTATGAGCATAAGTTCGCCCGAGAGGTTACTGCAGAAGCCGAGCGTCGAGCCGAAGAAGCGGAACGTAAGAAAGCAACTAGTTCCCAGGCACTCACTAGTCCTCCAATAAGCCGCAGTTTAGGTGTTTCCGGGTCAGCGTCTGTGGCTGTTTCAAGGCCTCAACTGCCTCTGGCTGAAGGTTGCTCTCAAGAGATGGAATTACCAGCAGATGTTGCTGAGCAGAATAATTAGACTAGGATTGCCTCGTCTATTAGATTTAGCCTTATTGGTATCTTTTGAAATTTCTTTTGCTGCCTTCGAACTTCAACGTGTAAACTCTTAGCTTTTAATGCAATCAAGGTTCTATTCTTGCTTGCAAACCCTCCTTATTCACAATAAAGATAAGTACATCTGCGGTCATATGGTGCAAAGTAAAGAATGCAAAGAAAACTAGGCTGTGATAAGCCGTAGTCTTACAAAAGTGATCTAAGCATGAGTAAGATCTAGTATGTGACCAAGTGTGGAGTGCATATGGCCCCCCGGTCTTGCTCATGCATAGTAGCACCTTAAATTTGTGACATTCCATGTACGAGGAATTGCTTTGCCGTCCACATCTTCCAAGTGATAAGCTCTTGGGCCTCCAAGCTTTACAACTTTATATGGGCCTTCCAGTTCGGCGCTAGTTTTCCAATGGCGTCTCGTGGTGCGGAGGCTTCGATGCGGCGCAGGACTAAATCGCCTACTCGGAACATTTGAGGGCATACTCGTTGATCCTAAAACTTGGAGACTCAATGTTGATAAGCTACAAGGCGCATTGCTGCTTGTTCGCGCCGCTCATCGAGGAGATCAAGATTTGCCCGAAGGGCCTCTTCATTCTGGACTGGGTCATACATTGTTAGACGAAGAGATGGTAATCCAATTTCGATGGGAATTAATGCCTCCGTGCCAAATGACAAACTAAAAGGTGTCTCGCCTGTAGGGGTCCATGTAGTGGTATTGTAAGCCCAAAGGATTTTGGGCAATTCATCGACCATATGCCTTTTGCACCGTCAAGTTTCTTCTTTATCCCTTGGAGAAGCGTGCGATTTATAGCTTCGGTTTGCCCATTTGATTGCGGGTGTGCTACGGAAGTGAAGCGTTGCTCGATCAATAAATTAGCACAAAAAGTCCAAAAGGTTAGGTTGTCAAACTGTTTTCCATTATCTGTGACGAGCACCCGTGGAATTCCAAAGCGACAAACAATGGCGCGCCAGAAGAAGTCTTCGCACTTCTTTTCAGTAATTGTGGCTATGCTTCAGCTTCTGCCCACTTAGTGAAATAATCAATTGCCACAATTACAAATCGACGTTGAGCTGTAGCTGAGGGGAAAGGACCCATGATGTCCATTCCCCACATAGCGAAAGGTATAGGACTACTCAGCGATGATAAGGGGCTTGGCGATTGCTTGGGGATTAAGGAGAAGCATTGGCAAGCATCACATTTTTTAGTATAGTCCAAAGCGTCACGATGCATTGTCGGCCAATAATATCCTTGTCGAAGAACCTTTTGTGCTAATGCTCGTACTCCTAAGTGTTGTCCACAAATGCCTTCGTGGACCTCCCGCAGAGGATAGTTGGCCTCTGATGGGGTGAGGCAACGAAGGTAAGGAACTGTAAAGGGAACATTTGTATAATACATCATCCACAATAGCATACCGAGCCAAACAGAGAATGAAACTCCTGGCTTGCTTCCGGTCGGCAGGTAATGGCCATCCTGAAGGTAGGCCCTGATGGGATCAATCCATGATGGTTCATGCTCGGTCTGCATAACTTCCTTTGTCGTAATGCTTGGCTCATGCAAAAGTTCAAGATGGATGGTGCGGCCAAAACCTAATGGATCAAGAGAGGCCAAGCTTGAGAGTGCATCTGCAGAAGTATTGTCTTCTCTGCGGATCTGCGTGATCTTGAAGAGAGTGAACGCGCTGGCTACCTCTTTCGCTTTTCGCAGATAATTGGCCATCTTTGGATCTTTGGCTTCGTACTCTCCCGACATCTGCTTTACAACAAGCGCTCAATCGCTGAAGGCATGAAGGGATGTTGCCCGCATGGCATGAGCAAGATGCATGCCTATTATCAAAGCTTCGTATTCTGCCTCATTGTTGGAAGCTTGGAAGTCAAAGCGAAGAGCGTATTCTACGGTCAGGCCGTCTGGTCCGTTGAGGATCAACCCCGCACCACTCCCACTTGTGTTCGACGATCCATCCATAAAGAGTGTCCAAGTGAACAATTCAGGTTGGGCAGAAGGGAGAGGCTCCTCGTCTTCAATGGGGAAGGTGCATTCAATAATGAAATCTGCCAGGGCCTGCCCTTTGATTAAAGGTCGTGGTCGATAATGGATGTCAAACTCGCCCAACTCGATCGACCAAGGAACAAGACGACCCAAAAGGTCGGGCTTGTGCAATATTCGTCTAAGGGGCTTGTCAGTGAGCACGATTATCGTATGAGACTGGAAGTACAGCCGAAGCTTTCTTGCGGCAATTAGCAAAGCGAATGCCAATTTCTCCGCATTCGGATATCTCTGTTTGGCTCCCTGAAGAACTTTGCTCGCATAATAAATAGGGAGCTGCCGTCTATCCTGCTCTCGAATTAGAACTGCACTGACGGCAAATTCTGCAACGGCCAAGTAAAGAAAAAGATCTTCTCCCGGGATGGGTTTGGAGAGAAGAGGTGGCGACTAAGATATTCCTTTAGCTCGTCAAAGGAAGTTTGACACTCAACCGTCCATTCAAAATTTTTGATGTTCTTCAACGCTTTGAAGAATGGCAAACAGCGCTCGACTGACTTAGAGAGGAATCTGCTAAGGGCAGTGATTCGCCCTGTCAGGACTTGTATTCCTTGACGGGCCTAGGAGCAACCATTTGTTGAATGGCTTTGATCTTCTCGGGGTTAGCTTCAATTCCCCTTTCCGAGACCATAAACCCAAGGAATTTACCGAACGATACCCCAAAAGCGCACTTGGTAGGGTTAAGGCCCATACGAAATTCGCGGAGGAGGCTGAAACATTGTTAGAGATCAGTAATATGATCTTCAGCTCGGAGGCTTTTGATGAGCATATCGTCAACATAGACTTACATGCTCTTCCCTACGAGGGGTTTGAAGATTTTGTCGACTAACCTTTGGTAGGTGGGGCCGGCATTCTTTAACCCAAAGGGCATGACCTTATAGCAAAATAAGCCTTGATCCGTGATGAAAGCTGTCTTGGCCACGTCTTCTTTATACATGCGGATCTGGTTATAGCCGGAGAACACATCCATAAAGCTAAGTAGTTGATGACCTGACGTAGCATCAATTAACGTATCGATGCGTGGCAACAGGTAGCTATCTTTGGGGCATGCTCTATTTAGATCTGTTTAATCGATACAGATCCTCCACTTGTTTGTCCCGGCTTTCGGTACCATAACGACATTGGCCACCCACTCTGGGTAGCGATTTCCTTGATGAAGCCAGCGTCCAGGAGTTTATCGACTTCCTTCTTGATTACCATTTGTCGCTCTGGTGCGAAAGGGCGCTTCTTCAGCTTGACAGGTTTGAACACGGGATCAACTGAAAGCCGGTGTGTGATCACGGACAGATCGATGCCATTCATGTCTGCAGCACTCCACGCAAAGATGTCCATGTTGGATCGAAGGAAGGAGACTAACTGGTCGCTGATGCTCGGCTCTAGCATTGAGCCAATCCTTACTTGTCGCTCCTCATCCCCTTCTATGATTGGTATAGAAACGAGAGTTTCTACAGGCTCCGCACGCCTTAGTGCTTTCTCGTCTCGCTGGTCATCAATTGAGAGTGTCTCCTCGGCTTTGAATGATGCCACATAACACCTTCGGGCCAGGATCTGATCTCGTTTTACAAAGCCAACACCTGTTAGCGTAGGGAATTTCATGATGAGATGATAGGTCAAAGCTATTGCTTGTAGCTTGTTCAGGCCCGTTCGTCCCAAAATCTTGTTATATGACAATTTGACTTTGACAATAAGGAAATCGAGTGTGTGTACCGCTTGACGCGGTCCTTCCCCCGCGACGACTATGAGGGGGGCGATTCCTTTCACCGGTGCAGAGGCACCTGTGAACCCATACAAAGGAGAAGACATTGGTTTTACCCTATCGTCAGATATCCCCATCTGATTGAATGCGTCTTCGAAAATGATGTCGGGCGAGCTTCCTGTATTGACCAAGATGCGTTTGACTTGGAACGCATCTATACGCAAAGTGATGACAAGGGCATCATGCAGAAGGCTCACTCCGTCAAGATCTGCATCGTCAAACTCTAGAGAGGTGGATGCTTTTGTTCTCTTAGCCGGTCCTTGGGTATGATTGACTTGTCTAGCATAGGCTTTTCGCGAAGAGCTAGACAGTCTGTCGGCGCTAGGTCCTCCAAAGATGGTGTTTATAACAGGTGGATCTTTTGGAGGTGCTTCGTCTGCTCTTCGTGGATTATTTCTTCCTCTAGTCTGTTGTCGATGATTGGTTTTGACGAACTGCTTAAGGTGTCCCTTGGCTATGAGATTCTCTATTTCTCGTTGGAGCACTTTGCATTCTTTTGCCGTGTGACCATGGTCCTTGTGAAAATGACAGTATACTTGAGTATCTCTCCTTTCTGCTGGTCCTCTCATAGGCTTGGGCCATTTGAGGATATTTTGGCCCTTGATTTGGTGAAGAATATGTTCACGAGTAGTGTTGAGAGGAGTAAATGATTTGGAGAGGAGTGCTCGTGGATGCTTGGGTTCGTACTGATTCTTCCCTTCTGGACGATCTCGCCTCTTCTGCCCTGCATGAATCTCCTCTTGATGCAACGTCGTTGAATCTTCTTCTGCCCGAAGATACTTCTCTACTCTGTCAAGGAGATCAGACATATTCTCTGGTGGGCGCTTGTTCAGAGAGAATTGAAGGGCGTTCTTGGTCTGACTCCCCTGGCCATCGCCGCAAAAGTCACTCCCGGATCTAGATGATCGATAAGGAGTTTTTCGGAATTAAAGCAAGTGTAGTATGACTTTAGACTCTCTTTCGGCCCCTGAATTATGCGAAAAAGGGCCGAAGAATTCTTCCTCTGCACACGACTTGTGAGGAAGTTGCTTCGAAAGGATTCCGCCAACTAGGCCCAGCAGGAGATGGAACGAGGTGCAAGGTGTTGGAACCATACATGTGCGGCTCCTTTAAATGATACCGGAAAAGCCCGGCACATGATATGGTCCCAGATGTAGGTTCATTCCTGAGGTAAAGCGTGCCAAATGTTCCATCGGGTCTCCTGTGCCGTCATACGACTCACATGGAGGCATCTTGAAGTTCGGAGGAGTTGGAAAGAGATCAATTTCCTCTGTAAATGGTCGTCCAACTATAATTGGGGCATCGGAGTAGCACTCCGCTCGATTACCGCCTGTATTGGCGTAAGTGTTTCTGGTAGAGTGAGCCTCATAATAGTTCTCTTCATGCCTCCTAGACCTCGGATTCTGCCTTTCGTAATCGGATTCCTCATCCGCTGTTTGTGTCATGTGTTAGTTGTGACTTGTTTGTTCTGGCGTCTTAGAAGTGCCTAGAGGCCTGAGTGGTTGTGGAGGCGGATTTTCTATAACAGCTTGCAACTTTTCAATGGATTGTTGCATTGCGCGAATGACAGCCATCAGTTCGGTTTGGGTTATCCATGGATGGTGGAGTAGTGTTGATCACACCCATTGTGGTGACACCGATAGTGGGAGGTTCAGATACGCCAACAGTTTGAAGTGGACGTAAGACAGTGTTTACGGATAGAGGAGTAAACGTCACAACTGGTTGCACTACTGCTACAGATGTTGGTGCCGTTGCTACGGTTGTTGGTATCGCCGCGGGGATTACCGGTACCGCAACTGTGGTGGTTCGAGCCACAGTAGTGATTATTGGCGCACTTACGACCTTTTTGCCGCGATTGGGTGGTTGAGATGCGGATACTCCACGAGCCGGGTCACGTATTAGTGCTGAAGATGACCCCCGTGGAGGGGCCCCACCTTGCTGGGCTTGTGAATTAGGATTCTGAGACATGGCCTATTCACGAATTCGGTCCCACGGATGGCGCCAAAATGTTGTGGATGAAATCCGGGACTCGTTCGTGAATAGACCTGCACAGCAAAAACAACACCGGTGACTCGCCAGAAGGATTTTCGGTGGGAAATCTCCGATGCTTAAGTCAGAATAAACTCAAGACAGATTTAGTGTAAACTCTGATTAAGAGTCACTTACCTCCATCACCTTTCTCTCCTCCTTTTATATAGTCCTCTACCTAGTGGGTAGTTATTTTCCTTTAATTTGGGAGTTACCAGGTTCATGGGAGGTTACTTCCACTAATGGTCAGTTAATACTACTAAGTAGGGAGTTATTACCATAATGGTGGGTGGTTAAGACTTCCCACTTCCCCATTAGTGGTTTGACAGTTTTTGTACCACAAGATGGTGACACGTGGCATCATCTCGTGGGTGATATTTTTCTCCTACATCAGGTTTCAAGGTTGCTTTGTCTCATTTAGAGGATTCACATCATACCTCGAGTCAATTTGGAAGGACCAGGTAAAAATTTCCTAGTGCATTCTATCTTTCCAATTTTATAATTCAATTGGAATATGTATAAGGCGAGACCAAAGTACACACAAACTAGGGCTCTGCGTTTCTTAAACTTTAGCAAAGTTTCATTTTATTTAGAAATTTCTTTGATGTGAATTTTAGGATTACTAGCTAATTACCATTAGACTTGAGTTCTTTTGATGTACTAATTAATAAGCCTATTTTGGTCTCTTACCCGGATTAGGTTTTCTTGATAGGCCTATTTCACTGCTGTAAAGCCCATCTAATCAGCTTTAAGAAGCTGAAAATTTGAGATTTACCAGCAAAAAAGGATTAAGGCTTTGTACTTGTTTGCCAGTGACCATATCCCACTTCTTCTCACATTCCCACTTCTTCCAAATTCTTTTACATTAGGCAGAGAGACGCCAGAATCCACTAAATTAGAGAAAACGGTGGAAGAAGTGGAAAAGAGATAAAAAAAGAATAGGAATGTCAATGCTTCTTTCAGCCTCACATATGGTGCTCTACAGACTAGGAAATATATCTTAAAATTTTACATCAAATAAAGTTCTCCTTACAGTTTACTTTCTGATATTCAAAGGCAACCCCCAATTTTCTTACATATCTAGAGTCTAAAGTACTCGTATCCAGTCTATTTTGAAACAATGTTAACTTAAGCATTTCAAGGCCAATTCAAGTGATCCTCGAGTCAATAGTCCAGGCCCCGAAAGTTGAAATCTTTCAAAAAAATCCTGTTGATGAAGAGTCAAGACCAATATAGAGGGTTATGCTCAGATATGAAGGCACAGGGGATTAGTTTGAACTAGAACTATTTTGGTAATCAGGTATGAATAAGTTTCAGTTGTTATCTCAATATAAAACTAAGATAATCATGATGTTGGTGATAGCTTAGAAGATCTCAAGCTACTTCAACGTGGTATGATAGCAGAGTATAATCAGTACAATTGTTTAAAGGAATTAATCAAGAGAATTAGATAATCACATTCTGTTATGTTATTTTCTTTAGCATCTACTAGATAATGAGTTGATAACTTGAACTACATTATAAATCTAGGATTCATGACTCCTAAAGTTTCGAGTGATTCATGCTTTTGAAAAACTAGCAACATCCCTTGTTTTATGTATTTCATTGCTTACTAAACTTCGGGAAATTGATCCTTATAGATTGGGGGTGTAGCAAAATTTTAGAAAGTAAAGAAGTTGTCCACAGCTATATGGAAATAAGCTTGGGTCCCACCTGGGAAAGAGGGTTTTGAGTTGCATCTCAACACTAGTAATGTTCATTTTGCATGTCATCCGACCTACATTGCTATCTTTTTTTATGACTCCAATTTAATGTTATGTGTGCAGAAGCGCAAAAGTGACCCGGTGCAGTCAGAAGTGTCATCAATTCACCATACCATCCATCCCAATTCTCAGTCCAAAGTACCGGCTACTTGTTGGAGTTTGGCCTAAAGCCATCACAGTAGTATCCGTTGCAGGCATCTATCTGTGAAATAGAAGATTGAAACCTCAGAACTAGATTGCATCCGTATATAACACATTTAAGGATTTTCAGCGACATTGCATCATCTTATAAGTAGGCATCCTCTAACTCGGTAATTTGTTTAGTTCAAAACATATCAATATTAAAGATTAGAACTTACAATGAACTCTGGAGCATTGACCTGCTTGCACATAACCTATGGAACACCAACGCCCAGTCCAATAGCCATATTAGCAGCCCATTTAACATAGTCCTTCCCTTTTTGGCCATAGGACCTTTCAACACTCCATACTCGTTCTCGATCTGAAAAACAATTTATTCCACTTATGTCATATGTGTATGAGACGTTGCCATCTGCCGCCGACACCAATTAACCTTAACTTAACACTGATCGGCTGATTTATGGCCGATAAAAAATGCTTTTAGCACCGGATGTGAGGGCGGGAGGGAGGAGAGAGAGAGAGAGAGAGAGAGAGAACAGCAACCTTGTTTGTGTGACAACATAGACACTAGAAGATACAACAGTGCCTTGAGGTCATCAACAGGAGTGCACAATAAAATCAATTATTCATTAAGCTAAGTACAGTATTCATGTTATCCATTTCAATTTTGAAGCATAAGATGAGATCGAGAACTTGTAATTCACCTGCAACATAATAATCGGACCACCTTGCCAACATAGGAGAGAATTCTCTCGCATTAGGTCCACTATCTTTTTAACAAACCGCCGCATCTCCTCCTAGTAAAACCATGAAGTATGACCAGAATCAATAATAACCACCAATACAACGCATAACCTCATTCTACTTATTAACATCTAGTAACTATACTATTGCGTTACCATAGAAAAGAAAAACACGACAATCATGCTCAATTCTGAGAAACTTATTAATAGGATATATATTGCAAAATGAAGTACTGAACAAAAGAGAGAACGTTTGCGGTTGAGAGAGAGAGAGAGAAAGAAAGAATAAGTAGTCATTTGGTGGAACACGTGGTGGCTACACTTCTCTTGGGCACAACACTACACCACCATGTATCATGAGCACCTATTGTAAGGGCGCGATGTATCCAGTTTCATTTCAGAACCAGCAGGTCAAGGAGGATTCAGTGATTTTAGATGCCATGGAACCAGAAGCGACCACCTTCCTCCACTTTTGTTGATGCAGGACAGCGCAACCAACTCTCCCAAAAGCTAAGCTGTCAGGAAACGTGCAAAATCCTCCTATTCAAGGCCAGCTTTTAAATCTCGTTCGAGCACCCTGGGCCCTACCTTGTGTGTGTCCACTCTTCCCACCTCATAGGCCAACCCAGTGGCCTACCTCATGGAGCCTCCACCCTGTGTGGCCTATTTCCCACCTTGTGGCCATCCCATAGAGCAGGGATGATCCCTGCCCAACACGATTAATGCCCCACCATGATTTTCCACTGCTGAGAAGGAGACTTGATCCCAAGAACTTGAGCTCTGATACCACTTGATGCAGGATATCGCAACTGAGCTGTCAGCAAAGGTGCAACTAATCCTATTTAAGGCCAGGATCCGTATCTCGTTTGATCTCCCTGGGCACTCCCTTGTGGGTACTTCCCAGCTCGCAGGCCACCCCAGGGCCCTAACTCGTGAGCCTGTACTAGTGGGGTCGACTTCCTACTTCATGGCCATCCCACCTCGCATGGCTGATCCCTGCCGAGCAGAATTATGCCCCTGCGTTACTTTTCCTTCAGGTTCAGTGGTGGCCAGTCAGATTGACTTCCAAACCAATTAAAACTCTTATAAAGAAAGACTTTCAAGCAACACCATACTCTGATAAATAACAACTGAAGCAGAAAAGCATCTTCAGCTCTAGCAATGCGCTAAAGGCTATAGAATGACATCAGGGAAATCTCCTCTCCAAAACACTCATCAAAAGCCAGAAGGAACCCCATACGTATCACAATCTTTCCACAGACCCTTAACCATGCCTTTCTACAAGCCCACACAATAAGCCAACGGGACCTTTCTCAAAGTGTCTGGTGCAATCCCAGATAAAATGTCTAGTTTATTAACAAAGGAACCTCCCTGAAAAGGTATAACATCGCAATCCATGCCAATTTAGTCTGAGGGGAAACTTAAATTTATAGCATTGTACACCTTCCACTTTTGCAGGTCTGGTGTTTCCTGCCACAGCCTTCAATGGGTAATCATGCATTCTAGATCAATGTGCCTCTAGCTAGCTATGTATGTTGGTTATGACACATTGAGAAGTTTCAATATTTTAGAAAAATTTGATTGACATGGGATGTAACTTGAAGCAGTTTGAATGTAGAAAAGGAAATCAATCCGTAGCCATGGATTGCTTTCAGAATAAGCCTAACACCATTCAACTCAATTTTAGTGGTGAAGCCAAAGTCCTATGATCTGAAAGCATCACCCCTTGCCAATTAGCCATATTCTTCGATCTCAAATGCAGCAGCAAAAAACCTAAACTTACTTGTTAAAAAGAATTTCAAGCAAAGTTCTATGCAAAGACAAGCTGCACAAATTCTAGAACCCAAAAGAAAGCTAAAAGTAAAGAAGACAAAAAAGAAGGAAAGGAAATGTTCCACTATTGCATATTAAGAGAATAAAGTTTTGCACCTTTAAATCCACCATACAACTTTTCTCATAAGTTTATCACATCATCAAAAACTAATTGCAGAAAACTGTATTTTCTATCTCCATATATCAGCTAGGTGTCAGATTCTAGGAAGGAGTCTGTTGAGCTGGTCCCTTTCATGTTTCGACAACTTATACAGGTTCATGTCTAGGAACGTAACCATTTCCTTCATTTGGGCAATGACCCATAAGGTTACAGCCTTAGTTGCAGGAAACTCCTAATTTGGTGACGTTTCTCTCTCAGAAACTCGCTTTTGCGATCCCAAGTTAGGAGCTCCATGGGATCTCATCCCAAGCTAATATCGGAACTCGATCCCGTTAGTTGGATAGAGATGCATGGAACAAGTGAGAGAGTAACCTGAAAATCAAGCCCTTTTCAACTCAATTCCTTGTTTCTCTCTTCCTTCAAGTCCTTAAAGCCTCATTGTCTGTTGTTGCTGGCTATGTAAACTATACTAAGCAAATGATAATACTCTTTACGCATTTATTTATTCAAGCCGCTCCCAACCTCAAATTCCTCTTGGTGTTTACGCTCCCCCGCCCCCACTTTGTGCAACTAAGGTTACAGCACTCCGATGATAAAGATGATAAGAGGAGTAAACAATGTGAGCATAAGTACAGAAACATTCAGGACATATTTACAGAAACTTCAGGAATGCATGCAACAAGTATTCTCAAGTATCAAGAAACGCAAAAGTAGGCATGATCACCAAAAATGCTTTCGGGATACCTTAAATGCGGGATTGTCTGTTCTGCCAGGAACATCATGGAGCCACACCGGAAAGCCCCTGCAAGGTATCAGATAAATACAAAAGATAATGGATAGTGAACCAATAATTGATTCTTGTATACTGCAAATATACTAACTTTTATGATGTTTAGGTATTTATAAAGACGATACAGATTAGTTTTTGCTAAAGGATCATTATCTCACAGTAATAGAGAACCAAGGACCTATCTGTTTACCCTTTTCAGTTTTCCCAATTCCAATACACATTAATAAATTGCTTCCCGTACTCGTTTCGAGTTTATGCTGTTGGTTGTTAATCTACTCTTTTCTAAAAGACTGTCTTTTTAGCAGTTGCCTAATAAAGCATAGAAACAATAAAAGAAGAAGAAAGAAGCGTTTCAGGTCCATGTTCAATCTTATTGCAGTGGTAACACTGGGAAACCGCCACCTATCAGTTAAACTTGTTTTGTGAAAAGATCGTGGAGAAAACAGAAAGAAAAAAGTGAAAGTGGAAAACAAGGATTTAATCGGCCTGAAAAAGAATGAATAGCAAAAGGAAAATGGAACACTAAATTGAGCATTCTCACTACAAAGATCCAGCATGATTTTTTGAGTAAGATCTTAGTCAGATCTATGCGTATACGTGCTCGTACGTATCTGCTTTCAAAAGTTTTATTCACATGATCACACCTTTCATAAGAAATGGCCAAGAGTAATGTCTCACAATTCACAGAATGAAGAGATATTTAACAAGGAAACCAGAAGATAATTTTTTAAAAAGAGCCATTCACACCCAGGCATCTCAATTCAACAGTATATAATTCTATCAAAAGTGTTTTATTCGGGAATGAATTTTTTATCAAGCCATGATACTAAACATTCATTTGGAGCAGCACAATGCATTGTTTTAGTAGATCAGAAGAGAAGTAGTCTTTTCCTAAGCACCCAGTCTGCAGAGCAAGCGTGGGAGTAGGAGCGAGAGGGGGCAGTAGCAATCTTCGTTGCCCAGGATGAAAATATATATACTGATGGTATGCAAGATACAAAATACAATATAACTGCAGATAAAAATGAATATCGAAGCTTAAATTACATGGATTTACGTGACCTTATATATGGAGGAAAAAAATTGATAAAGTAACAGATTCTCCCATAGCTGTAGGACTTGTTGTCCAGTATTTGAACACCTAAAGTTGATGCAACAGCATATGCAAAACACTATTTTGCAAACTCCTAGACTCTGCTTTATCGAGTTAAATTCATCTTGATTTATAAAGAATTTGAACTCGAACTCCTGAAATTAAGGTGAATCCACTCTAAAATCAAGTTCCATATTTAGACTGGAGAATGGACTGGATTAGGCTGATACCCGAAGTTCCACTCTGCACAAACATAGGGGCCTATTCGCAGATGAAGATAGAGTCCACTGGATCCCCTAACTCACAAACTTCACAAGGTCGTACCTCCCTTCGAAATTGTACTGAACACACAAACCAGAAAATAACAATAGTCACAAATGTTTTGGGAAAAACATTAAGCCCTGGGGAAGATAACCAGAAAATTTGAATATCTCAATGAAGGCCGGTAAAACAACTCCCTTACCTGTCCTCTAAAAGGCTCATGACCATTCCAAAAGGCGTAGGTTTGGATGACATCTGCCCCACCTTCCTTGCTCTTTGTAATCAGATCAGGCCACATCTAACATCACATTCAATATATAAGGCCACACTGAAATGACAAGTCAAGCAAACATGCAGTCTTGAAGCAAGATATTATAAAAGCAAAGGCTGTTTGGTTACTCTTTCGGCTTTTCGCTGTCGTTTCCCGTATTTGTTATTCAAATCAGTTTTTTTCTCTTTTTCAGGACTAAATACTTGATCAATTTATAAACTGTTCATATACATAACATACGTATTGTAAACATAAGGGCACCTTAATTCTTTGTTAATGGGATCCCAATTAATGTACTACAAACTTAGCCAGCACATTTTGATTTCGTATCGAATTCTGATACCATGTATATACCAATTTATAGCCACGACTTCCCGTACACAACAAAAATAAGACCTAGTCATACAGATCAAGTACACCACAGTATAAATGACATGTAGAGACATGCCTCTGTGTATGTGTATAGGGAGCCCATCCCCACCCAAGTTTGGGATGGACTCGTCTTTCCCAACCATCGGGGGCCGTCCACCAAGGCCACGTGGAA
The DNA here is from genome assembly GCA_033070095.1 of Escallonia herrerae. Taxonomy (NCBI): domain Eukaryota; kingdom Viridiplantae; phylum Streptophyta; class Magnoliopsida; order Escalloniales; family Escalloniaceae; genus Escallonia; species Escallonia herrerae. Next base: position 39,520 of record JAVXUP010002115.1, on the reverse strand, counting down.
GATTCCAAATCACCTTTCCAAAGAACCAAAAAGCTGTAGGCCAGATTATATGGCGCACTTAAAGGGATGACCCAAATGCCTCCCCCTCCCCCCCCCCCCCCCCAAAAAAAAAAAATATCTGGGATAGCTGCTCTCTCTCTCAATATGCACTTGTTTCAGTCACAGAGTCTTTATCTGTCTCTCTCTCTCCTCTCATCTCTCTTTATAAACAAAATTATCTTCTCCCTCACCCAATCTATGCATGGTCCCTCTCCTTCACCAGCAACCAGCCATTGCACGGCATCCAACCACTAGCCAGGCATCACCCACCACCAACCACCATGACAAATCCCCACCACAGACGACGACCACATCAACCAACATCACGATCCCACCACCACCAAACCACCGCAGCCACTATAAGCATCAACATCACCACCATCCGGATGTATTCGAAATCTGGGCCAAAATCGTCACCAGCTTTATGGTTTTTGGCTGAGATCTCATACAGAACTTGGTGGGTAGCTCAGTTCTATGCTACCGCCCAAAACCGCCATTGCAGCACAACCAGATTCGCCAACCACTGCCACAACTGCCACCAGTACCAACAACACTAAAACCAAATTGAGCGATCCACACCAGATGCACAGCCCCACCACCAACACTAAAACCAACCCCCCTTATGAACGATCCACACCACTACCCAACCACAGTAAGTCCTTAACCACCTTAAGAAAAACTACTACCACTTTAAGTTCCAAATTTTTCAGGTTTTTTTTAGTGTTCTGCTTTGCCTTTTTTGGTCAACTTGGGTGCTTGAACTTGTCAGGTTTTAAACCCGGAGAGCTTATACATCGGATGAATCAAAATTAGGTACATTCACGAGTTTTGGTTCATGGGAGCCATGGATCGTGCTTATAATGTTTGCTTTAGATCTTTTGGTTCAGTTTGATGAAGTACTCGATCCAAAAACATAAATAGAACTTATCTTAACAGGGCGTTACTTTCTCTTAACTCCAATGAAAACGAAAAAGAAAATTTCAGTGAAACTTAGGAAACCAGAAAACTAATGCCGTGCGCCACGTTATGTGGCACATTTGGTTCTTTTGAGTAAAATATAAGTCTAACACTCAAGATCTTGGAAATATGATAGAGAAGTATTTTCGTAATCATGAACAGTGCGCCGGATAGTCTAGCGCACTGCTTTTTGGTTTTTTAAGAAAGTAATTTGGAATCATCCACGTGGCCGTGGTGGACGGCTCCAAACGGGTTGGGAAAAAGGAGCCTATCCCCACCTTGGATGGATATGGCTTCCCAACCTTTGGTGGGGATGGGTTCCCTGTATGTATGTTGTTTGTGTGTATATGTATAGATACTCATCTTCATTACTATTGTCCTAATAGACTTTTTGCAAAATTCGGGAAATGCAATTTTAACATATACTTGTTGTCATTATTACCCTAACTTTAACTCGTCAAAAGATGCTTGCTCCCTCAGTTTCATAAGTTTTCTTCTCCATTTACTCTCTGCGAATTCCTAATATAAAAGTGGAACAAGTAAATATCAAATCAAACTCAAATAAACATGTACCATTTGAGTGCAAAAACAACACATGGTAAGGTCAATCTATAAGCACAAATTTCATATAGGAATTTGCAAAAAAGTAAGAATAGACAGAGCGAGCAGTTAAGTTAACCTAGGAATTTTCAAACGGTGACGGGAAGGTCAAAGGGGACAAGAATTATGAGACGAAGAGCTGCAAGAATTGGTGAGAAAATGAAAACAAAAACCTGAGGAGTGGCGCGTGGGTAGTGGATGCCTGCGGAGATGAGGATCCGCCGTTGGCCGTCGATGATGAGTGCACGGTGATCGTAGGTGACGTTGAACGGCTTGAAGTAGTCGCCGGCGACTACAACGAGGTGCAGAGTCAGCGCCAGAGGTAGAGCTAAACATTGCAACGAAATTCGAGACCGAAACATTTGAGCTCTATACAAGGGAATTAACCGTAAGGCCTCTCAAGAATAGATGAGAATTGGGACTGGCAACATAATTTTGGGGGGATGGGGGGAGAGGGAGAATGTGATAATCCGGTGCAACGTCGCTGACAGCGTGAACGAGAAGTTTGGATTGGGACAGTTTTATAGGTTGGGAGTTGGGACTTCACGGGATTGTAAGTGAATTAAGCCAATAAAATTTTGAGTTTTTTTTCTTAATTAATACATTTTTTAAACTTAATTATCAATTTACTTTTTTTTAAACTTATTTACCAGCATACCACACTTTTGGAAAAACGCTGTTTGAAACAGCGATTTCAACGATATTTGAAATGGTATGACCATAATCTGTGATGCTTAATAATAAACAATTTGTGACCCCCACAAGTTTTGATAAATTATATTTGATATTTGGCTTATTGGTTATCTAACCCTCTTTTGATCGCTTTTGTTATTCGTTTATGAATTTTGATTGAGTTATCTAAGTTCATATTTATTGATTCTATTCGATAATTCAAATTTGGTAGTTTTTAAACCCTCTTTTGGTCATCTTTGTTATTCGCTTGTAAAATTTGACCGAGTTATTTAAATGCATATTTATTGGCTCTATTTGATAAGTTTAATATCGTATTCATTTTTTGGCCCTCTGTGTGTAAGATCTCTTACTAGGCAATTCGTGCTCACCACTTTGTTTTTCGTTTCCATCCCTTTCCAGGCCAAGAGTAGCACAAAGGCGAGATTTTAGTACAGTGGTGGGAATTGCTTTGGTGTTTGATATTGAGAATAGTAATGGTTATGATTTCTTTAGAAGAATTATGAGTTAGTTAAATTTGAATTCACTTTGGTTCATATAGCAAATCTGAAGGAATTGTACTTAAGTGTTGGATTATTATGGAATTAAGTATTTGAGAAATAAATAATTATGTTTGTGGTATATTAGATGCTCTGCCCTACCATTATAATCGTTATGTCAAAAAACGTCATTGAGTTTTAGTTTAAGAATGTTTACGGACTCTCTGGTTCCGAATGTTACAGATAGCCCAAAAATCTTCCTCTTTAACCAATGTGATATACTCAACTCACCCTTTGTGCCCCAACCATCCTCTTAATGCGAGATATATCATGGCTGGCCTTTGTTTCTCCCAACCATCGATAACCCGATTGGATAGCTCACCGAGCTTTCAAGAGTCGGCTCTGATACCATCTGTAAAGACCCGGTTAACGGCCCCACCATAAGGTAATGTCTCACTCAAAGGATTAGCAAAGGTAAGTACTTATGAATTCATGGGCAGGGTCTCGTAAAACCAATCACAAATCATCCTACATCCGATGTGGGTTATCACAATCCCATTGTCATGGCTCCAAAATGAAAGTCGTGATTACAATCAAAGTTCCTAAAGTACCGTTATAATTGTGTTAACATCGGTTACAAGCAGAGCAACTAATACGTTAAAACAACATATCTCCATAAAACAACAATCTAAGATAATCCATTCTCTTAATAATCCCATATAAAATAATTTACTTAACACAGCGGCTAAAACAAATTACACAAAGTCAATTCAATCAAATTACTCACATCCAAGTAAAGTTCTCAAAATAAAACTACAAAGTTTAATTAGTTATAAAGAATTCTCAAAACTCCAATGTCGTCACAAGGATCCTTAGTCACTTCTTTGACCAGTGAGAAGGTGCAAGGTAGATAATAAATAAAAAAAAAAGGTGAGCTCTAATAGCCCAGTTATGTATCAAAAACAACAAGATATCAAAGGAAAGCTAATGGAATCGAACAACAATACTCGATGGTAATGAGCAAATCATATCTTTATATCAAATACCGAAGCATACGAAATCGAGCATTTAACCCTAACACACACACACGCACACGCATACATACATACATATATTAATAGTAATATGCACGCGCGCGCGCACACACACACATATAGATGCCGGAAATGCTACACAACAAAAATTTCATGATGACTATGCTGATTATAAGACCCAAACGTCGAACCAAACGTACAAACGAAGAAGCGTGCTAGGCGTCTTTTTATTGCTAGCATATAAACAAACGCGTGTCCACTGGACCCACTCAAATTTGAGAGTTGTTCAAACATAGTCATTTTAGGAAACTAAAAACAAAAGGAACTGATAGACCATATACACCACAAGAAAATATGTATTTTGCGATAAATTTTTAGCGACAGAAAGTATTCTGTAGCTAAAAAAGACCTTTAAGCAACAGAATATCCCGTTGTTAAAAATCCGTCGTTTAATACTATTACCGACGGAAGCCACCGTCAGTAAAAGTATTTGCAGACGGACTTTTAACGGTGGACTTTTAGCGACGGAGTTATCGTCGCCAAATTTTTTTTAGAAAATTAGTATTTTCTGAAGGTTTTTTAAATTATTTAAACGAAGGAATAAAAGCGTCGCTACAAAGTTCGTCGGTAAAAGTCAGACCTTCACCGACGGATTTTTAGCGACGGTATTATTCCGTCGCTAAAGATCCTCGATATAAACCCACATAGGGTTTGTTTCTCTCTCCCCGTTTCTCTTTCTGAAATCCTTCTCTCACCCACCCACCGACGTTCTCACCTCCGGCGACCCCTCTCTACGGCGACCCACCTCCCGCGACACCCCCGTCCCCCACCCAACACCGCGCCACCAAGCCTTCCACTACCGCCATGCCACAAAGCCCTCCACTTGTGCCGCGCGACAAAGCCCATCACTGCCAACGCACCACCAACGCCGCCGTCGTCGTACCCACCTCGAGATCTGTATGTCAATTGCCCTAAATTAATCTTGTTGTTTATTTTTCAAAGTTAATTATCAAGCATTTGGCCATATTCAAATTTGTCTTCTCTGCCATGTATAATCTGATGTTGTTGTTAATTTGGACGTTTGGCCATTATTTTGTCTTCTGAATTTGTTGATTATGAAGCATTTGGCCTAATTGAACCATAAATTAAAGTAATTGAACCCTAATTAAACCCTAAATTGAATGCTCTAATCGAATCAAACCCTAAATTAAACTAATTGAACCCTGACTTGAATGCCCTAATCCAACCGAACCCTAAATTGAATGCCCTAATCCGACCGAACCCTAAATTGAACTTATTGAACCCCCTAATTGAACCCTAAATTTAATGTCTCAATTCAATCGTCCCCTAAATTGAACTAATTGAATCCTAAATTGAATGTCCTAATCCGGGGTCGAACCCTAAATTTAATGTCATAATCCAATCGAACCCTAAATTGAATGCCCCAATTCAACCGTACCCTAAATTGAACTAATAGAACCCCCTAATTGAACCCTAAATTGAAGTAATTGAATCCTAATTAAACCCTAAATTAAATGCCTTAATCGAATTGAACCCTAAATTAAACTAATTGAACCCCTAATTGAACCTTAAATTGAATGCCCTAATCCAACCGAACCCTAAATTGAACTTATTGAACCCCCTAATTAAATGCCCCAATTCAACCGACCACTAAATTGAACTATAATTGAACCCTAAATTGATGTAATCGAACCCTAATTAAACTACTTGAACCCCTAATTGAACCGAACCTTAAATTAAACTATTTGAACCCCTAATTGAACCCTAAATTGAATGCCCTAATCCAATCGATAGATGATTTTAGGTTATTAGCTATGCATTTGAAGTAAATGAGATTATTAATTGATAATTTTACGTTGTTAATTGATGATTTTAGATTGTTAATTGTGCATTGAGCATTTGAGATATTGAGATTGTTGACGGAGGATGGGACCCAATTGGATTGAATGTGTGATTTTTATTGCATTGAGAATTTGAGAATTGAGATTGTTGACGGAGGATGGGACCCAATTGGATTGAATGTGTGATTTTTATTAAAATTTATTGCATTGAGCATTTGAGAATTGAGATTGTTGACGGAGGATGGGACCCAATTGGATTGAGATCCCCATTAGGTAGCATAGACATGGACACCGCGTCCGATCGACGCTGACACCGAAACAACATATTTTAGCTTTATACTTGTGGACACCTCTTCAATGGGTGTCCGACACCTCTTCATTGGGTGTCCGGCACCATGTCCAACTGTTCGGCAATTAAAAAATAAATCAATGTCTTCGAACACCCTATATGAGGTGTCGGACACGTGTCCGGAGATGTTCGACACGTGTCCAGAGATGTTCGACAAGTGTCCGGATGTGTCGATGAGGTGTCGAGGTGTCGGTAGGTCACGGACACCCCGTCCGATCGACACCGACACCGAAAAATGTTACATTTTTGCTTTATATGTGTGGACACCTCTTGAAGGGGTGACGAACACGTTGTCCGGCATTTAAAAAATAAATCAATGACTTCGGACGTGTCCGGAGGTGTCAGTACATGTTGGTAGGTGTCAGACACGTGTCCCGAGATGTCTGACACGTTTTTGGAGGTGTTCGACACGTTTCTGGATGTGTCGATGAGGTGTCGAGGTGTCGGTAGGTCACGGACACCGCGTCCGATTGACACCGACACCGAAATGTCACAATTTGGCTTTATACTTGTGGACACCTCTTCAGGGGGTGTCCGGCACCTCTTCAGGGGGTGATGGACACGGCGTTCGGCATTTAAAAAATAAATCAATGTCTTCAGACGTGTCCGAAGATGTCGGACACCATACCGACACCCTATATGAGGTATTGGGAATTGAGATTGTTGACTGTGCATTGAGTATTTGAGAATTGAGATTGTTAACGGAGGATGTGACCCAATTGGATTGAGATATCTGTGAATTAGTTGAATGGTTGGTTGTTGAATTTAGGTTAATTAGGTTAACGCGACATTTTTAGCACCCTCTAGAATCTCATCGTGGCTCCAGCACTGGCTATAATTAGCCCTAATTAGTTCCGATTAACCCTAATGAACCCAATTAACCCTAATTAGCTATAACGAGCCTAATTAGTTTTAATTTACCCTAAGAACCCAATGAAAATTAAATTAGCTGTAATTACTCCAAATTGATCCTAATTAACACCAATCAATCCAAATTAAACCCTAATTAGGCCTAATTACTCATATCTTGTAGACCCGTGATTAGATTAATTAAACCCTAAAACCTAACTAAACTCTGATTACGCACCTAAGTAGTTGTAATTAAGCCTAATAACCCAATTAAGCCTAATTAGCCCTAATTAGGACTAATCAACACTACTCCGCACAATTAAACCCTAATTAGCTCAAAATAACCATAATTTGTCCTAATCAACCCTAATTAGCTATAATTAGTCCAAGGTAGTCCTCATTAACACTAATTAGCCCTAACATAACCCAATTAATGCCTAATTAGCCCTAATTATGACTAATCAACACGACTCCGCACAATAAAACCCGGCTATTAGCTTAAAATAACCTTAATTCCTCCTAATCAACTCTAATTAGCTATAATTAGCCCAAGGTAATCCTCATTAACACTAATTAGCCCAGAGATTGTTCAATTACTCGTTTCTTATAAAACCTGCATTCTTTATATTCAGTGTTATTTTGCGAAGTCCATTGGCAACGAGATGGTTCAACTCGTTGCCAACGAATTCTATTTAAACTGGAATTGGTAACATATGCAACGATCTTTCTGCAGTTTTGATATTTCAAAAGATTCTTGCATATATTATCAATTTCTGAACGCATGCATGCATAAAAACCCTTAGTTCCCGTTCAAAGGTACTCATTACAAAGTAATGCTTTGTAATGAGCCTTTGGATGTCCAGTTTGGACAATTTGAAAAAGTTACGTGTTTATAAAACAGTGTTTCAACTCATGCTTTGTATTCTATGTCGTGGATATTTGGTACACGTTCTCACGTGTTTCTCCGGGTGCATACAGATCTGGTGTTCAAACATCCGTCAAACCTTACAAGGCAAGGTTAGATGAATGTTAGAACGCCTAATCGATGTCGTGTACTTGGAGAAATACGGGAAGGTGCTGCCGATTTTTTCGCAGACATAGGACTAAGCATGAGTTATTCACTGTTTTATAAACATGTGCTTTTCTGAATGGGATAGGACCACTACCTATTAGAGAATGGAGGGGAAATACATAGACATGTTGTCACATTCATGCATTCATATTTACATCGACCCTGCCTAATGATTGGTCATAATTGAAGGTGGTATACAGTACGATAATTCAGTCGTCATGTCGGTCGATCGAAGTTGGATGAAAAGGAAGAATGCTGACGATTTTGAGGATCGCGTTGACGAATTTCTCGACTTCGCTTACGCGATCCTGCACATGTTGACTTTGATAAGATAAGGTGTCGTGCGGTAGATGTGAGTTGTTGCATTGGAGAAAAAGAATTGAAGTAAAATGGCATCTTTGTCGGTACGATTTTATGGGTGGATACACAAGGTGGACGCAGCACGGGGAAACGATAGTATTGTCGTCCAACCCGGCTAGTCAAACTGAAGTTAGGGAGGAGGCACGGTATGATTACCGAGATATGATTATGGATGCTGGGCATGCTAATGTTGACTGGCGTTACGAAGGTGGTGACGAAAGTCCACAACCGCCGAACGAGGGGGCTCATCAGTTTTATGAGTTGTTGAGAGCTGCGGAAGAGCCGCTGTGGGATGGAGCTCCGAAAAACACACATGGCTGTCTACGGTTAGTAGGTTATTACAGTTGAAATCAGACCACGGGCTGAGTGAGAAAGGTTTTAACGAGTTTGTTACCTTAATCAAAGAAATTATGCCCGAAAGTGAAAAGCTACCGCCGTCGTACTATGACGCGAAGAAGATGATGAGGAAACTTGGGTTGAGCTATGAGCAGATAGATGCGTGCAATAACGATTGTGTATTATTCTGGAAAGAGAATAAGGATTTGTCACGGTGTCCAGTATGTGATCATTCGAGGTACAAACCGGACAAAGGGAAGAAGAAAAACATTGCATGGAAGATATTGCGATATTTTCCGATCACACCACGGCTTCAGAGAATGTACTACTCCTCCAATACGGCTGAACATATGAGGGCTCACCGTGAGACTCGTAGCAACGATGCCGATGTGCTGACACACCCAGCTGATGGAGAGGCGTGGAAGGAGTTTGACCGCAGGCATCCAGTCTTTGCTCAGGAAGTTCAGAATGTTAGACTTGGTCTGGCAACCGATGGGTTCAACCCTTTCGGTCAGTCTACCACGCCTTACTCCTGTTGGCCTGTTATTATTGTCCCGTACAACCTTCCACCAGGCATGTGCATGAAGAAGCCGTACATGTTCTTGTCGTTGCTTATTCCGGGGCCGAAGAGTCCTGACAAGGACATAGATGTGTATTTAAGGCCGTTGATTGATGAGTTAAAACAATTATGGAATCATGGAGTCGAAACATATGATGCATCCCTTAAACAAAATTTTCAGATGAGGGCTGCTTTGATGTGGACTATACATGATTTCCCCGCATTGGGAATGACGTGTGGCTGGAGCACACATGGGAAGCTAGCATGCCCTGCTTGTATGGGCGTGAACCCCGGTCATACGTTAAAGCACGGCGGAAAGCCCTCGTGGTTCGGATGTCACCGTAAGCTTTTGCCACCGGGCCATCAGTTTCGTAGGCAGAAGGATAAATTTGACGGGACAATCGAGCGTGAGGTTGTCACACTGGACTACCCATCTGGTGAAGAAGTGCTCTCACACCTGGAGGCACTTGATACTGACATACCACACGGCAAGGGTGTGCCAGATCAGAAGATTCCAAGGTACGAGAAAGAGCACAACTGGAGAAAATTTTGTATCTTTTGGGAGTTAGCCTACTGGAGGACGCTCGTTATCCGAAACAACATGGATGTGATGCATATTGAGAAGAACGTTTTTGATAATGTGTTCAACACAGTGATGAATGTCAAGGGCAAATCGAAAGATCACCTTAAAGCGAGAAGGGATCTACAACAGTTGGGTGTACGTCGTGAATTGCATCCTCGGACAGTCAGTGGGAGGATGATACTTCCGAAAGCACCTTACTGTCTAGACAAGAAACAAGTGGAGAAGGTCTGTCAGTGGGTTAAGAATTTGAAGCTTCCGGATGGGTTTGCGTCCAACATATCTCGTTGTTGCAATGTATCGGAATGCAAGTTCCAAGGGATGAAGAGTCACGACTGCCACGTATTCATGGAGAGATTCATTCATATTGCCTTCCGGGGACTGTTGCCACGGGTTGTTTGCGAGACTTTGACTGAATTATCTCATTTCTTTCGAGATATATGTTCTTCTACGATCCGGGTGAGTAACATGGAAGTGCTTGAGAAGAACATTGTGGTGACGATTTGCAAGCTGGAGAAAATCTTCCCACCTTCGTTCTTTGATTCAATGGAGCATCTGCCTGTTCACTTGGCATATGAAGCTAAGATGGGTGGACCCGTGCAATATCGGTGGATGTATCCCTTCGAGAGGTAATCTTTAAATTGTTACAGTTGTTCGTTTACACTTAATGCGACACCTGTTATCATTGATATTCCACCTAACTCGATTCGCTAAACTTCTAGGTTCATGTTCCATTTAAAGAAAAAAGTCCGCAATAAGGCTCGGGTTGAGGGCTCAATTGCGGAGGCTTACGTAATGGAAGAACTTGTAAACTTTTGTAGTCAATATTTCGGGCCTGATGTTGGTACAAGGTTAAATCAACTAGGCCGAAATGACTCCAGATACGGCACAAATTTGGAAGGGCAATTGTCAATATTCAAGCAGTCAGGTAGTCCGTTCGGCCGAACGTATACTCGATGGCTAACGGATGAAGAGTACAGTGCTGCAACAATATATGCCCTTCTAAATTGCGATGAAGTTTCGGCATTCGTTGAGTAAGTTAAAGTCTTAATTCACTTACATTGTTGTACATAATTGAAAGTGTGTGTTAAGCGAGTCAACTATATATATTGGTTTGCAGTGAGTTCGATGCGGAATCTTTAATCACTGATCCCGCTGGACTTGAATCTCATCGGAAATCACAATTTGTACAGTGGTTCAAAAGGCGTGTAAGATTGTTAACATTATATTATGTGTTATATACAGTTCTGTGGCCAATTAGTATACTGATTTATCCTTAATTTTTACCGTCATCTACAATAGGTTCAGTCAATGGATAGACCAGTGGCCTCCTGCTTGAAATTACTAGCTGAAGGCCCTAACAAACAAACATCCTGTTACGGAGGCTATATCATCAACGGGTTTAGGTTTAACGTAAAAGATGATGACCGAACAAAACAAACCCAAAACAGTGGAGTCTTGGTCAACGGCGACTGTTATGCCGAGAATTGCATGGATTTTTACGGAGAGCTAGATGAGATTGTTGAGCTAACATATCTGGGTTTCCAAAACTGCCTGGTAATGTTCAAGTGTACGTGGTTCGATGTCACATGCAGTAGAGGAATCCGTGTTAGCTCTCAAGGGATTGTAGATGTCAATGTCAAGTCAAGACTTGCATCAGACGAGCCCTTTGTGTTTGCTAGTCAAGCTGTACAAGTCTTTTACGCGGAGGACGTCGCCAATCCCAAATCTCATTGGTATACAATTATCAAGTCCAAGAAATTGCCCGTGACATATGACAGTGAGCTAGACTCCTTTCAAGCCGACCAACCACCTGTCTTGTTCCCTGTTGAGGTCAACAACGAGGAGGACGATCTTCCTCTTCCAACAACACTTCATGTAGGAGAAGAAGTCGTAGATGATGACGCGGAAGACGTGGAAAGTGTTGGAGATGATGTGACCGAGTCTACTGATGAAGAGGATGAATTAGAAGATGAAGAGGACGACGAGTCCCACGAAGAAGAGGACGACGAGGAAAGTGATGAAGATGATGATGATTCTCAAACTGAAAATGATTGACTTGTAATGTTGTAACATCCGGGAAAAATGTAGTCACATTTTAGAACTTGGTTCATATTGATGTGTTTTTGCACCTCCGTTCATATATATATAGTGCCGATGATGATTTCTGCCAAATTATTATTTTTAATGTGTTCATGTATTTGTAATTTATCTATACGAAGTCAGATATGGATAGGATACGGGCTATTCGTGGCCGGGTTGGACGCCGAGCTGCTTCCTCCCCGGTGGGTCCCACCTCGTCATTGCCCACTGATGACGAGGCACAGAGTGATCGTGTACACCAGATGGGGTCCCAGCCCCAGCCCCAGCTGTCGCCCCAGCCCGACGCAGATTCATCCCACACGCGCGTTGATTCTCCTTCTTCCGTGGGTTCTACCACATGTATTTAGTACATTTTCGCTAGCCTTATATTTAAAGTATATTTGAACTGTATTAATGTTGTGTTTTGTAGGATCTCGACGAGGCCGTGGTCCGACACGCGGGGTACGCATCGACCCCCAGCGTAAACAGAGAGTTACGCTCACCCAGGAGGGCCTGTAAGTAAAAAAAATATCACATCATGCCTTATATTTAAAATTTTGGGGTGTTAATTTATATTTGAACTGTATTAATTTATTTATTTACTTCTTTGGCAGGATCCTGGAGAATCAGGCGAGGACGAAGATCGGCGTTCTTGTGAAGGGCCGATTCTTCGAGCCACGCCTGTACTGGAAGGACTGGGATGTCGCTGCGAGGGAGTCCCTATGGGAGGAGTGGCTGGTACGGTGAAGTATTTTTTTCAGCGATAGTATTTGTTTAATTAGAGTTTGTTTTCTGTAGTTAATTTGTGTTATTGAATGCCTTACAGGAGGGGTTCACGTTTGACTTGCTTGAGCAGCAGGCCTTCTTTGCTTACATCGGCAAGAATTACCGCCGATGGCTCCACGATGCAAGGGACCGGGCGAAGAAGATGCTGCCCGATGGTGCCCCATGACGGAGATGACGAGATATCCCCCACATTGGATATCTCCGACTGTATGGACGAGATGATAGATCGGTGGGCTGCGGATCCAGGTTGGGACGCCAAGAGTAAGTGCGGGGCTGAGAACAGACAGAACAGAGATCCGACGCACACGGGGGGGTCGGTGCCACACGACATCGTCCGACACAAGAATGCGGTCGAGCACCCGGATCTGGAGGACGATGAGGTCGTAGCTCTGACGTATAATCAGACGCACGTGCGGAAGAAGGACAAGGACGAGGCGCACCGGGCGGGCGACTATATTTCAGATATTGCCCGGCGGATCGATGTGAGTCAATTTGTTTAAGTTGTTAATTTTTTGTCTTTCTATCCTCAATGTCTGTTGCGTTAATTAATGCCCTAACATATCTTTAAATCACTATTTTTGCAGGCCTCGTATGAACAGCTTAGGGGGTCCGAGGAGCAGTCCGGACAGCCATCAGCGTCCACTAGTACGGGTGCGAGTACTGGGGCGTTGAAGCGATGGCTGGATACGCCGGAGGTCGTCAATCGGCCGAAAGGCCGCATACGCGGCCTGCCTAGTCGACTGCTCGTGCCGTGATAGGAGCGTCCTCACCCCCACTGCCCCTCCACAGACACCGGCTCCTCGGCATCCGTTGGACGACGAGGAGATCCAGCGCATTGCTACGGTGGTGTTGAGGATGATCAGGGAGCAGGATCAGCAGGGTACGTGCTGGACATGCCGAGCCGGCCCCGGATCAGCAGGATCCAGATCCGGGACTCGGTAACCCCTGATGAGCCCCTTCTCGTGCCCGGTCCTAGCTTCCCCCCGGCCCCCGCGCCCGGCTTGTACTCTTCTCCCCTCCCCTAACCAGCTGTATCCGGTTCCCAGCTTGTACATAATGAGTCTTTTTTATGATTAATTTTATATATTTCTTTGTGTATTGATTATTGCGCGTTGTTGTTGATGATTGATTTTTTTTATTACAGGTTTGGGCATTAGAAAAATAAAAAAAAATTTTAAAAAAATTTTGACTTTTGGCGACGGATTATATCCGTCGCTAAAAGTTTTTTTATTATTATCCTTTTTTAGCGACGGATTATTCAGTCGCTAAATAAGACATTTAGCGACGGAATATTTCGTCGCTAATTTAACAAAAAAAATTAAATTAAAATACTTAAAATATAATTAGAGACGGATATTCCATCGCTAATTAATAAATAAATCCGTCACAAAAACTTAAATATTACACGACAGATTTGAAAATTTCGTTGCCAAACTATTAGTAATGGGCTTTATACGAGGGACTTTTAGCGACGGTAAAACCGTCGCTAAAACATTTAGCGACGGATTTTTCCGTCGCTAAAAGTCTTTTTTTCTTGTAATGATAGAGACCATGAAAGCAATGGTGCACGGCTCCCAAAAGGATCTAATCTAAAATGATCGATAAGCATACAAGTTCTCAAGGTGCTAAGAAAGGAGACCAATTACTGATGTGATGTCAAATTACAAGAACGTGAAGCAGTAACATTTCATGTGATAAGAAGGATAAAAAAAGAAAAGCAGCAAAATTTTGTGAGCTTTGAGTAAGGTTTCAAGACATGAGCTTTGAGTAAATTGAGAGAGATATCGATATGTGACTAAGGCATATAACCCATTTTGGTATTTAATTGGTCACTAGAATATCTAAATGAATCATTACCATTTCAACAACTCTCATTTTTTAATTAATAGGATACTAATTAACATTGAAAGAGAAAAAAAAATTGTCATGTGAAAGCAAGAGGCAGATTTATGTCATGTGAATGGCATCACTTAAGAATCCCACCAAGAGCCACATAAAACATAAATTAGTGGAAGAACTGTATGGGCGAAAGACCTAAATAACCAACAGTGTAAACAATGAAGCAAAAAATACCACTAACCAAAAATGCAAAAACTGGTTGAAGAGTGAAAACATATAGATTAAAACGGGCATACTTTAACGGCTTAGAATAAAACTTGGGAACTATACGCAAGCTGAAAGAAACTCCCACGACCAAAATAATTGTACATGATTAATCGATCCCAATAAAAAACCATGAAATGAAGAAAGGAAAAATAAAAACTCTTCAAGATAAGATTTATCGATTCCAATGAAGATTGAACACAAATTAAAACTCATACCAAAGCAAGAAAATACAAATTCTCTTACCTTATACACGCAAATTGACAACTGCTAAATGCCAACACCACCCCCCCCCCCCCCCCCCCGCGCGCGCCTCGGGCTATGCCACTTGCCTTGCACCAAATTAGGAGATTATCTCTAACCAAAACGAGTCTTGGATTGAAATGAGGGAGAAAATATAAAGGAGCAAAAAGAAGAAAAGAGAGGGGTCGGCTGGAAAAAGAAGACAAATTTAAATCAAACCCTTAACTGGACATTTACACAAACAACCCCAAACTTAAGTCACTTATTCAAAATGCACCAAATTTTCTAATATTATAAAAGGCCACAAGCTTATTTATATTTTAAGGTAATAACATATCATAAATAAAAATGGGTATTACATTCTCCCCACCTTAAAAAAATTCCGTCCTAAGAAATATACGTACCTTTAACGTCAAAAAGCTGAGGGTGTTTTTTTGCGCAAGCATTTTCGAGTTTCCAAATGGCTTATTCTATTGCATGGTTATGCCAAAGCACCTTAACTAGCTTAATAATTTTTGTGTGTACTATTGCTCTTTGCAGTCTAAAATCTGCATCGGGTACTCCATGTATGATAGATACTCCCGAATCTCCACAAGTTCGTAATGAAGAACAATGAGCCTAAAAATGCACAAAGGACACAAAAATAAAAATGATTTTGATAGTAAAAGATATCAATTTAGTCGTACATTTAGCTCACGGCGATTTAAACTTAGGCTCACACGAGTCTACAAAATCATAAACCTAGGCTCACGAATCTATAGAATCACAAACCTAAGCTCTAATACCAACCCTGTCACTCCCCCAAAATGAAAGCCATGACTGCAATCAAAGTTCCTAAAGTACCGCTGTAATTTTGGTAACATCAGTTACAAACAGAGCAACTAATCCCTTAAAACAAAATATATCCATAAAACAAAAATCTAAGACAATCCATTCTTTCAATAATCCCTTAAAACAATTTACTAAAGGCAGCTCCTAAAACAAATTACACAAAGTTAATTCTATCAAATAACCCACAACTGGTAAAGTTCTCAAAATGAAACTACAAAATTTAATTAACTACAAAGAACTCACAGGGATCCTTAGTCACTTCTTTGACCAACGACAGGGCGCAATGTAGATTAAAAGGGAGATTTCTAATAGTCCAGTAAGGTACCAAAAAGGACAAGATATCAAAGGAAAGCTAATGGAATCGAACAACAATACTCGATGGTAATCGAGCATTAACCCTACATATACATATATAATATGCTAGGAACGCTATATAACAAAAATACACGATAACTATGTTAGTCATAAGACTCAAACATTGAACCAAATGTACAAACATCAAACATGTGCTACTGGGTGGTGTGCTAGGCATCTATTTATCGCTAACATATAAACTAACGCGGTGTCCAATGAATCCTCTCAAATTTAAAGTAATTCAAAATAGCCATTCGATGAGACTAAAAAGAAAAGGAACTGATAGGCCATGTAGAGGCCATACAACATGGTCCACAGCTCCCAAAAGGATCTAATCTAAAATGACTGATAAGCATACCAGTTCTCAAGTTGGTAAAAATGAGAGCAATTAGTGATTTGATACCAAATCACGAGAACATGAGCAGTTATATTTCAGGATGATAAGGATAGAAAAAAGAAAAGCAGTAACATTTCATGAGCTTTGAGCAAAAGTTTCTACACATGAGCTTTGAGTAAATTGAGAGAGATACCGATATGTGACCAAGGCATATAACCCATTCTTGGTATTTAATTGGTCACTAGAATAACCAAATGAACCATTGTTGTTTCAAAAATTCTCATTTTTTGGTTAATAGGAATCTAATTTACACTGAAAGAGAAAAAATAAATTCTGCCATGTGAAGGCATGAGGCAGATTTATGTCATGTGAATGGCATCACCCATGAATCCCACCAAGAGCCACGTAAAATATAAATTAGTGGGAGAGACTATAGGGGGGAAGACCTAACTAACCAATAGTGTAAACAATGAATACAGCTAACCAAAAATGTAAATACTGGCTGAACAATGAAAATATAGATTAATACCAGCATACTTTAACGACTTAGAATAAAAATTGGGAACTATACACATGCTGAAAGAAATTCCCACGAACAAAATAATTGTACATGATTAATCGATCCCAGTAAAAAAAACTCTGAAAATGAAGAAAGGGAAAATAAAGCTTTTCAAGATAAGATTGATCGTTTCCAATTAAGATTTAACATGAATTAAAACCCATACCACAACAGCAAACACGAATTCCCTTACCTTAAAAATGAAAATCGGCAACTGCTAAATCTCCCCCCCTCCCAAACAACACTAAATTAGGAGATTAACTCGAACTAAAATGAGTCTTGGGCTTAAATGAGGGAGAAAATAGAATGGAACAGGAAGAAGAAAAGAGAGGGGCGGCTGGAAGTAGAAGACTAATTTAAATCGAATCCTAAATTGACCATTTACACAGACACAGCCAAACTCAAGCCACTTATTTAAAACGCACCAAAACATTTTTACAATTGCGAAAAGGCCGCAAACTTTTTTATTTATCTATCTGTCTATCTATTTTAAGATAATAACATATCATAAATAAAAATGGGGTATTACATTGACAGTGCTTGTCGTTTGGTGTTCAGAGGTGTTGGTCAGTGATGTGGTGGCGATGGCAATCAATGTGTACGGTGGCTAGCAATATTGATGGTGTTCTTGGATTATAAATGTTAGCAATGAAGATTGAAAGCAAGAAGAGACATGAAATGCTTTCAACAAAAGTTGAAAGGTGAATCTTAAAAAAAAATCAAAACTGAAAAGTTAAAAAAAGTTCCTAAATGAAGTTTTCAAAAACAGACCCATGTTTAAAACTGGTTGATAAAACTGAAGGGAAAAAACTAAAACTGTCTATAAAATGTCAATATTTTTTTAAATTTTTAAAGCTGAACAAAAAACTGTTTCAAATGCTACCTTGATGTATTGTACCCTCACTGTCAACCGTGTTCTTTTGGTAATAAAGGAAGGCCTTTGGCCACGTTCACGGTGACACAATTGTTTGAGGGATTTAAGGAAATTAAATCAAGATTTATCATATGGATCTGGTGACACCGATTGATCAAGATTTATCATATCAATTTGGTGACAGTGTTGATGTCTGACAACATGTTGTTGGACAAGACTATGCATGCGATTAAGATTCTGTGCAAAACTTAAATATGGTGAATGTGACATTTAACTCTCAAGAGCACTGTGAGGTATAGAATATGAGGTTTAACTCTCAAGGGCATTCTGAGGGTACAAGTTTTTAGGCTAGCCTGGATTGGTAGCATGAAAATTTATATAAAAAGGAATAGTGAATGTGAGTCAAATTGTGGGCTTTAGACTTAAAAAACCAAATCATTAATGTAATGCTCGGAATTTTATTTTGTCGACAAAATTTTTATGCTTTGAACATTTCATTTTTCCCCCTTGATTAAAAAAAATGTAGTCTTTAAAAATGATGTGGGTGAAATGAGAAATAGGTAAAGTTGAGGGGGGTCTTTACAATTATTCTTACCTAGGTCAACCATATATAAAGGAAGTCTTAAGAGGGCAACCATCCAACAAATCTATCAACGTTTGTTTCATGTGAAAAAGAGAGAGAATGGAAGGGAAAAACCAAGCTAGGGCAAGGGAGATTCAAGGTAAAAAATTTCCTAACCCTTCTCTTTAATTTTATCCATGATTTGAATATTTTAGATTGGTTTGTGTGTGTGAATTGAGTACTTTTTAGTGTGCATCTGATGAGGGTTACGACTGTGTGATGGCTGTCGTGTGGTAACAGCCATGTGGGGCAGTTGGATGCTGTGTTGGTGCCGAGAATGAGGAAACGGTGCTACCTATGCAGCCGTGATGGTGTGCTTGTGGGTGAGTGGTGGTGGGTGACATTCAAGGGCTATGAAGGATGAAAGAGAAGGTTGCTGAGTGGTGGCAGCCTTGAGGCATTGGGTTGTGTGGTTGGGAATGTTAGACCCCAAATATTTAAATCTATTTTCAGAAAAAAAAAAAAAACCTTTGTCTTTAAAGGCATTTTCAAAATTTTTCTCTTTGTGCACAGGGCTAAGAAGCAACTTAGATTTTTTTTTTTGTGAAAAGTGGGTTATACTTTTGGTGTTAGATGACCCAATTTAAATTTGGGCTTTAGTTTGACTAATTTATAAAATGACTAACTATACCTATATCCCTGAGGTTTTGGGGTAATTACACGCGAGGACACAAAGTTTCAAAATGTAACACTTATGTCCATTGACAAACGGAATACAAAAATACTTAACGGTTTTGACAAAAAGACTTGATTGCCCCTGACTTTAAAATAAATTACCCACTTAATTTACTGTTTATTCTTCCTCTCCCCACACCTAGCACCTCCACCCCCACCTCACCCCACGTCGTCTGCCTCTTCCTCTCCCCACACCCAGCACCCACACCCCCCGCCCTTACACTGTCTGCCTCCCCCTTCCCCATCACCCGCCCACCCCATCATGCCCACAACCCCCTTCTCCGGTGCAACCACTCACTGTCAACGCAGTAGCAGGCCCTCTAGTGAGGCACCGGCACTGCAAGATCGCGGTCTCACTCCCGATCTGCCTGTCACCATACCGGTCGCCACCATCACTGCCGCGACCTACCTCCATACCCCGCGCTGTCCGAGATCGCAAGCATTACCGAGCTACGTCGCGACACCGGCCTCCTCCATTGAGATACGCGCCACCATGACCACCAGCAAGGCAGCGCCATCACCACCACGATGGGCTTGCACCATCGCGCCCACCGGTGCTATCGCCGTCGTTACAATGGCCAGATCTGTCTCCTTCCTATCCAGTCTTCCTCCCTCCCTCACTCACCAAGGGCTTGCCGGCGTGGTGGGGCAAGTCTGCCGGATGGTAGGGCGAGGTGGACTGCCGGCGGCGTGGGTTTGCCAAGGCGCTTGCCGGAGGCGTCTCGGCAGCTTGGGTTTGCCAAGGTGCTTGGCAAAGTGGTGGGTTGGTTCTGCAGGATGGTGGGGCGAGGGGGGCTGCTGGCGGCGTGGGGCGGCGGAGGGGGGTTGCCGGCGGTGACTTCAGATTTAGGGTTTAAATTATGGAGAGAGAAAATTAGGATATCAAATTATTCACGATATACTGTACAGGGATAGTATTGCCATTTTTAAAATACGTAATGACTAAAATTACACTTTTTTGGAAGGAATACTGATGGTTGGATAAAAGTATTACTTTTTTTAACGTTTTTTGTCACGTATGTTACATTTTAAAACTTTGTGTCCTCGCGTGTAATTACCCCCAAACTTCAGGGACATAGGTGTAATTAGCCCTTTATAAAATTAGAGAATTTCGGGGACGTAATGGATATTATATAATTCTAATTATTTCAGGAATATGATCAATTTTCTTTTAGGTCTCTTATAGTGTACATACAATACATATTTCCTAAGAAAACAAAAAACTTTAGAAAAGCCTCTAAAGGAATCCCTAGGAAGGGCTTCTTGGATTTTTTTTTTCAAATCACTTTGAGGTAAGAGTTTAATTCAATTATTTAATTGAGGTTTTAGTAGGAAACCTACGAATTTTGTTGTTGTTTGAACCTAATTGGAACCTGGGATATGTTATTTTTAGGGTTTTTGATACAATTGAGATGATCAAGACTTTAGATTAAATTACAAAATTGAAGGTAAGGGTTTATTATTTTTTAAATCAAATCAGCGTTGGATCAACCAATCTTATTTATTTAAGAGAATTTGTTTCTTGTGTTCATCTATGAACTTTACATTAGACCCATTATTTATTTAAGAGTATTTGTTTCTTGTGTTCATCTATGAACTGTACATTAGACCCATTATGTGACTACTTGATTACCGCGGACTCCTGTTCTTTGTTAGCCGCTATAGACCTTTTTCTTAATATATTGAATTGATAATGTGTGCACTTTGTCGCATTCTGCCTTAAATCATCTTCATTCATCTTACGCTGGTCGGTGTTTCTCACGAAATTGGTCATATAATTCACATTGTTTACGCCTTGATTTGCGTGCCAATTGATTTTTGAATTCATTTATTCAATTGCTGTTGCTGCCTCTCGTTGCCACGTGTCCTTACTCAGTTTTTCTATATGGAAAGGGGCCATCCAAGGATGGCCACGATCATTAGTTTGTAGTGTGTGTGTGTGTGTGTGTGTGTCTATATATATATATATATATATATAGTTATCATTTCTTTGTTGTTTAACAAAGACAATGAAGTCCCCTTTCATTTTGCCTCCAAGAAATTTGACCTTGGGTTTCGGCCGTAGCAACTATTCTCATGAAATTGATTTCACGGGTCTCTCTTTCTGCATCTGTTTCTTTTATTAATCGTGTTGCACTCATACTTCAGCGATTTAAATTTTGTGATACTCATAATTTTATCCCCGTTGATTTAAGTTCCAATATTTGGTGAATTCTGACGTCGTTTGAAATATCGTATTTAAAATGCTTGTACATAGCTGCTTCTATTGTTACATACCCCTTGCGTAAATTAGGAAAAACACTCATAAGTTCACATTGCGTTGGCGACTTGTTGGACTCTCGCCCAATTACAGTAGTGCCCTGCGTAACTTAGGGAAAATATTCATTAGTTCACATCGTGTTGGTGATTTGTTGGTATCTCGCCCAATTTATTGGCTATTTATGTAAGTAATTTTGTGAGCCTCACAGATTAAGTGGCTTTCTATTTCTGACTTCCCACGTGGATTGGAACATGGGCTAACTCAGCCACATGAGTTAGAGATCGCGATCTTTTTTTCTAAACCTTGTCTCACATGTCAGTGATGTAACATCCCGGAATTTTCGGAACAGTAACACTCGCTTGATCAGTTCAGTAAACAATATTATCCTCAAAACTTAAACCAAATGATACCATAACTTTCAGAGAAACTAAAACATCCACCAATGTTTTCTCTCAGTGTACAATTATACTTGGAAACTAAATTTAAACCCGAAGCATTAATAAACTAACAAAGTCACCCGCACAGGGGTTCTAACAATCAATACCAAAAACTCTATCAATTTCTCTTTCACTCGCTCTAATCCATACTCAGGCAACCTGCAGAAAGGAAGTCAAAGGAGAGTAAGCTTTCGAGAGTCCAGTAAGGTCGATCAATGATTTTAAAAAATAAGAAAACGATACGTATGATTTTACTTTTAAACCAATGACAGCTTTTAAAACAGATGAACATAGCGATTCAAATGATTTCTATATAAAATCATATGATAGTTTTAAAAAGTGTTTTCCAAAAAAACCACGACATTTTAATATAAACATAGGGACGGATATCAACTCAATCCCTTAAATCAATAATTATTTCAAAACAGTCCAAGTGCAATAAAACATAAGTAGATGACATTAAACATTAGTAGTTCGCTGTAGCAAAGCCACCTGACAGTGCTCGATATGCTTTACATATGCATATGTACACTGACTAGTCCATCTAGGTACTAGTTTAACCCAACTAACAGACTATCCTTATAACTCCAACAATACAGACCATCCTTATAACTCTCAGGTTTACTAACTCATGTCAATATTCAAGGAATAAATACAATTGAAAATACTTTTCGTTAATTGAATTCAATAAGCAGATGAGCATGAGAAGAGACAACTACACCTCAAAATGTTTTACGATGGGCGAATCAATAAACAGATGAAATGGACAATAAATTCCAAACAATCGCTTATAGACTCAATTTAGGATTTCAAGGGCAGTTGAAAACATTTTCATATTAATTATAAAGATCAAAATTCAATGCTGTTTATAAAAATATTCTCATAAGCATTTGAAATCAGAGTAATGAAAGAGAGTTCGAAGAGAAAAACCTAACCTCCGTCCAAGTTAAGCGATACTATCAACCTCGATCAATATTTTTTGAATAAATCTAAATTGTCATTTCATATGTTAGAACACAATCTATACTATAATACTATAAACCTAATATCAACTACCCAAACGATGCTCACTTCTAACTCCAAAATCGCTCAACTTAAAACGCGTCTCGCATGTGGCCAACCTACTCGAAAATCTCGTACACTTCTAAATGCGTAACGATATCTCAAAATTCTTAATAAATTAAAATAAAATACTTTTACAACTTAAAACATTATATAAAGTCAAACTATGAATTTTCTGAAATTTTGAATATTTTGAATTAAAAGAATTTCTTTAAATGCAATAAAAACCCAAAAATAGCCATAATTACTTTTAGCTAAAAATAAAATCCCATAAATTGCACAATAGCTTTAAAAACATAAAAGGATAATATAGAAATTAAAATAAAAAATTAAAAGTTTCAAAACTAATTTTAAATTATTCATTTAGTTAACTAAAATGCGATACGGATTTAGCATCAAATCAACTTTAAAAATTATAAAACTGAAACCTAAACTTATTTGTATCAGAAAAAAATTATAGAAAATTTTCCAGAATTTATTAAGAATTTTATACCCCAAATGAATTTTAGAAAAGCTGAGTTTGCGAAAAATATTAAAAATGCCAAACGATATCAGAAAATATGAAATTTTAACAGTAATCCTAATACTTCCTTAAAAACCTTCCTGTAAAGTTTTCGCATTTTTTTGACAATTGTACAATATCTAACAGTATCGTGGTACAACTGTACTAGCACATTGTACCACTTTATAGCATAAAACCCATTTCACTTGCTTCTTCCTCTTCCTTACTTTCTGTCCACATTCAGTAGCCAGCACACCCATTCACGGCTGTGATGCATGCAACTTCCTCCTTTTCCATTAAACCCACTCAACACACAAATCCACACACACGCACTCATATTACATACAACCCCAGACACATATTCACTCACCTTATACATTACACTATTTGAGTTGCAAGTCTTCACCTTCACAAGCATCCAACCATCACGGCAAAGCCATTGCCTCACGGCAGTGGTTGCTTCTTGCTCAAATAACACACACACACACACATTCACAAACACTCCACGGATTCACGGCTGCATCTTCTCCCTTCACTTTATTTACTCTACACCAAAACCCATCAAATAAGCACACTGTATACCCATGATTCTTCCACCTACATACCCATTAAACACAAGCACATAACACGCGCGCGCGCGCACACATAGATATAGGCTGTTCTTGCAGCCCCCTTAAATCACAGAAAACACACATTTATTTTATAGAAATTACACTAATGGACACCCCTTTCTCACAGCCATTAAACCCACCCACAAGCACCTCACGGTATACACTACACCTTCCAAGCATCACCTTCACAATTACTTTACAAACCACAGCACAACACAGCCACTACAATGGCTTCTTCTTGCTCACTCATGCACACACAAACCCACTTCACGGCAGCCGTCATTCTTCCTCTCTCAAATGCCACAGCTCCCACTTGTAGTCACATACATAAATAACCTCTACACGGCTGTGCACCACCGCGCCATGGCTGTTTCATTTTGGTCCGGTCCCTACTCACGTAATAACAAGGCAGCCACCATGGCTGCCGTTAAATGACCTTCACCTTCATTTCTCTCCACCGTCTTCAAACACCCACACCATCACAAATACTACATACACATGGCAGCCATGGCCGCCCTTATAACCATAGCCCTTTTTCTCCCAGACCCACATGCAGACGCGCACTTCGGCAGCCGCCATGGCTGCCCTCACTTCACGCACCACACAAACCCCAATCCCAGCCCCTTTATTCCTATCTAGCAAATGATAAAATTGAGAGAGAAAGAACTAGAAGACTTACTAGATATTGGACCGACTCGCCAGAAAACTTGTTGGCAAAACTCTTTTCCTGTTGCTCTTCTCTCTCTCAGTATCTCTTTTTCTCCTTTTGTTTCTCTTTTCTCTCTTTCTCCTCTCTCTTTCTTCTCTGTCACCGAATTCCTTTTGATCTTTCTGTATATCAGTCTCTCTCTTACTCTGCTATGTAACCGAAAATCCCACTTAGGTAGCTTAATGCTCTCCACTTTTATCTCATCCTTGATCGCCTCTCTTTCCAAAATAAAAGAGTTGACAAATTTTTTGAATTAAATCAGATTTTATTAAAATCTTTTATGTATTCAATAGTCCCCAATCTAAGCATATATTTATAATTAACCCTACTACACTAATCGTCACTAAATTTACTAAATAAAAATATCGATGCCAACTTAAAAAATTTTGGCGCTAAAATTTTTGAATTATCATTTACGCAAATTGTACTAAGTAAGTCCATCAGTATCACTCACAATTTTTATCTTTAAATTATAACTTATGATTTTTTCAAAATTTTGTCGCTAAAGGTTGCTGATAAAATTTCACTAATGAAAATCGACGTCTCGCGTATAAAAGTCATCGCCTAAATAATAAACTAATCGGCTAGACAATATCACGGTTCGAGGTGTTACAAGTGATGGCATGTGGGACCTTATTTATTAATGACTCCTTCAATGTTTGTCTCTGTACTAAGTTACATTTTTGGCATTTTTAAATTATGTCTCATATATGTTCTGTTAAAATTCAGTACGTCCATAATTTCGTTTCCTCATACATTTTTGCATCCTTTTTGGTTCTTCCGTTGAGCGACCTTACTGGGCATCTGGCTCACTATCTTATTGTCTTTTTTTCAGGTGATCAGCGGATGAGATTGGACTACGGGGCTAGCTGTGTGACTGAGAACTAGTAGTTTAATTTCATAGTTATTTTGATTATTTTTAGAAATTATAATAAGAGGAGTAGAGGACTTATCTGGATTTGAATGTTAATTTGAAACTCCTTGTAGGAGTAAATTGGGGTTAAATTACTGTCCCAAGCCTATTTGATGTTTAATTATGTAACTTGGAGATTTTTTTAGATGCTCTTAATAAAATGTTTGGGATATTTTTGACATTTGAGGTTTTTTTATCTTTGTTTATCTGAAATTAATGTTCCGAAAATTCGGGGCGTCATAGGGAAATTGGTGGGGGGGGGGGGCTGAATTGTGGTGTGTTGTGAAGGGAAAAAGAGGAAAGGACAATCGTGTGGGGGGACTGTTGTTGTATGTTGTGGGTTGTTAGAAAAAAAAAGCATTAAGGGTTGCCGATGTGAGGGGAAAAGAAGAAAGGAAGGGGTTGCCATGGGGGCAGCTGTGTGGTGTGTGAAAGTTGTTTTGTAAGGAAAAAGAGAGGTAAGGAAAGAGCTACTGGGAGAGGGCAACCATGTGTGAAGGGTTGTGGGTGTGTTTTAGTGGTGTTAGATAAGAATACAAGGAGGTAAAGGGAGGGGGAAGGGATTCCGTGGGCAACCATGGAGGAAGTAGATTGTGTGGAATGTCTAGAGAAAGAGAGAAATAAATTAAGGCTATGGTTTGAGTGGTTGTTTGAGGTGGTTGTAGGAGAAAGAAAGAGGTTGCCATAATGCCCATGGTGGCGCGGGGGGATAGCCGTGGCATGAGGGTGAGTGTGTGATGAGGAAGAAGAGAGAGAGTAGAAACTAGGGTTAGGATTAGGGTTTTCTTGACAAAGAAGATGACGAATAGTGCAATATTAGTGAGCAATTCCTAAATTGATTTTTTTGAGCCATTTAGAAGTTGAATTAGCCAAAGTGCAAAATTGAAACTCTCTTCATTTTTGTGTAACCTTTGACTTGGAATTTTTTGGAATTTTTCTAGGCATGTTGAGAGCCAAAAATGATTTTATTTTGAAAATAGGTTTTTGATTTATTCGGCATAGTAAACAAAATTATTTTTAACCAATAATTTTATAGTGACCTGATTTAACTAAGGGGCTTGAGCGTGTGAATGTTTGATATGATTTTGAAATAAGAGTCTTATTGCTCAATCTAAGGAGCGGTTTAGGGTTTCAAATGGAAAATTCCCAGAAATAGCCCTTTTTGTCTGAAAATGCTCTTAATCGTTTAAAAGAGTGTTTTGAGCTATTTTTGAGAGTGTGGTGACAGCCTTCTGGGATAGTTGGATGCTGTGTTGGTGCCATGAAGGAGGAAAAAGGGGGTTGCCCATGGTAGTCGTGATGGTGTGCTTGTGGGTGAGTGGTGGTGGGTGAAATTTGGGGGCTGAAGGGTGAAAGAAAGGACAATTGAGTGGTGGCAGCCTTGAGGCGTGGGCCTGTGTGGTAGGGAAATTGGTGTAAGGGTGGAATTGTGGTGTGTTTTGGTGTTGCAAAGCAGAGAAATAACAGCCATGTGGGGAGACTATTGCTGTGTGTTGTGGGCTGTTTGGAGGAGCATTAAAGGCTGCCGATGTGAAGGGAAAAGGAGACAGGAAGGGGCTGCCATAGGGGCAGCCTTGTGGTGTGTGCGAGTTGTGGTTTGTGAAGGAAGGGGGAGGAAAGAGATAAAGAAAGGGGCTGCACGGAGAGGGCAACCGTGTGTGAAGGATTGTGGGTGTGTTTTAGTGGTGTGAGATGAGAATACAAGGGGGTAAAGGGAAAGGGAAGGGCTGCCGTAGGTAATCAGAATATGTGGAAGGTAGAGAAAGAAAGAGAGAAAATGAATTAGGACTAGGGTTTGAGTGGTTGTTTGATGTGGTGGAAGGGGAAAGAAAGAGGTTGCCATGGCGGTTGTGGGGCATGGGGGGTGGGCGGATAACCATGGCATGGGGGTGGCTATGTTGATGAGGCAGAAGAGAGAGTATAAACTAGGGTTAGGATTAGGATTTTCTTCACAAAAAGATAATGAATAGTGCAATAATAGTGAGCAATTCCTGAATTGATTTTCTTGAGCCATTTATATGTCAAATTAGGCAAAGTACGAAACTAAAACTCCACTTATTTTTGCAAAACTTTTGACGTAAAATTTTTTGAGATTTTTCTGGGCATGCAAAAGGCATGAAATGATTTTATTTGAAAAATAGGTTTTTCAATTATTCGGCACTGGAAAGTCCCAGAAAGGGCCTTTTTTGGTTTGAAAAATGCACGTAGTCGTTTACAAGAGTGTTTTGAATTATTTTTGGGAGCGTAGTGTTATGTTACGCATTAGGGGTAATGAGGTAAATTGGCACAAATCCTGGGGCATTTTGGTAATTTCCCGAACTTGGGGGGGTGGGGGAGGGAAAATTTAACACTTAGCCATGATTGAGCGGAAATAAATAAGACCGTATGGTTTATTGTTTAGCTTTTGAAAGACAAGAGTTACGGTAGGCATGGGAACAAGAATTAGAGCCGCTAAGCTATGCAAGTAAGTACTCTTGCCATGTTCTTCCGTATAATTTATTTGCAAAATATGTAAGCGTATAGCTGATTTAATCATATGAAAGTTTTTTAAGTCCTTGTATTGCATTTTTTTCTTGTTAAATAGTTTGATTAGAACTTGAGTTAAAAATGCCATGGACTGTTATGTAAGTAGTTGATTTAAATTCGGTGCATGTTGAATGAGATGGTAAACTTGACTTGGTTGATGTGCCCCATATCCAACAGGGGAAGTTAGATTTCAGGCCATGACATAGTTATTAAAGGCACATGTGCACCTATGGCGCAAAGGGTCCTTAGAGCCTATGCGCAAGGCGCAAGACGGAGGCGCAAGGCAGAGGCACGCGTCTTTTCAAAGTGAGGCGCAAAATAAAAATAAATAGATATTAGTGCATTAAACCAATAAAATCACAAAAAAAATTTCAGAACATGGTAATTTAACAAACTTTGAACACTAGAAAAGGTTTCAAATTAAATGAGAAGTAGTTGATCCTAAGTAAATATGACAACGTCATCCTTATCATTAGTGAAGGCTAAGAAAGAATGCTTTTTCTCAAAGGAGAATCATAGGCTCCAAGTCTCATAGATATTCCTCCTCAATTTTATCGTCTTTATCTACAAAGTGAAGTGAAGGAGTATATTTACTTAAAAAAGAGTAACAATTGAGACGGAATGCTAGCATAATGAACAACAATATGACAATTGATTAATTAGGGTTTTGGAGTTTTAGGTTTTTTTTGTGGTTTAGATATCGATTTGTTATATCATGAAATAAAGAATAAAAATAATGAATGGTTGAGATGATGCCTTTATGCAAAAATAAAAAATTACGATTTTGGGCTTTTCTTTGCATCTCCACCGCCGCCTTGTGCCTTGCGCCTGGGCGCCTAGGTGCGTAAGGTGTGCTCCTTTTTTACAGGTTATGCCTAGCCCTAGGCGAGGCTCAGGGAGTGTGTGTTGCCTAGGCTCGCACCTAGACGTGCCTTTGACAACACTGGCCTTGGTCAATGAGGATTGTATGTTGGTGTACAGTACAGTTGTTTGTGGTTCGCCCCTGCATCCACGGAATCATTTATCCTGGGTGTAGGAGGAATTTCTGGTCCTAGTCAGGGGGGCTTGTACGCTAACCATAGCAGACCTAAATTGTGATTATCTGTGATAGATGCCAATGAGCTTTCTTGTAGTTATACTCTGATTTGAGAACCTTTTGTGCAAGTGTATATATGTACAATAAAGAATAATTTGGTGATGGTAACATTGATTTCTGAGTTGAAAAAGAAATCCATAGCATGTTTGAAATCCTTAAACCTATTTTAGGAACATAATTTATGTACTTGCTGGGCTTTCACTCATTCCTTATTTTTCAAGTGATGACCTATGGGAGGAAGATGCTCATGAGCAACACGAGGAAAGGGGCACCGGAAGAGAACCATTAGAATAATGAAGTTTCTATTACTATCAAGAATTTGTAGCTTTATGGATGTTATTCTGAATGAACTTTGTAGGAAGCTTAGGTCTCCTCAAATGTCTTTATAGTTGTCAATGACTTCTAAGTGAGAGTTTTAAATTGATTATTGAGGAAATTTTATGTGAGGCTTAAAATAGCCAATGAATTGTTTTAGAATTTTCATGTTGGAATGAATTCTGAGTACAACTTGTAGTAGGCCTGACAAAGCCCTGTTGGAGGCTTAGTGGGCCTGCAGCCGATCACAGGCCTAACTCATAGGCTAACCGTGGGTTTGGATCGTGACAAGTAACAAATCCATTTTGTATACTGCCTCAGTAAGAAGAGTATAATTAACGAGCTTATGGCTATTTTAAAATTGAGTTTTAATTTGACCTAGAAAAAGACGTCAAACACAAAACACTAGGTGAAAAATCTTAGCTTTTTGGTTAAGTTTTAGGTCTAATGTTCGAAGGCTAAGGTAAATTTTTATGGATTCCACAAATGATTATGGACCTATGTTTCCCATGCTAGGCTTTGGGCTTTGGACGTGATTAAAAAGGAACTCTTTTATGACTCAAGCCATCAATAAGGGAAGAAATTCATTGATTGTCGTAATCCATATTTTGATTCTTGAATATTTAGTAATCTGTGCTTTAAAATGTAGAATTTGATTCTTATTACAAAAATTCATGATATAATGACATTTTTATCGCTGATATTCAACAACTTAAAAGTCTATGGATTCTTCGATATCTATCCATTTTTAGCATTCTTACACCTTTTAATAGTTTCAGACTAATTAAACTTTTGATTTTCAGATTTTCTAAAGTTTTGTTGCTTCATACTTGATACCAAGGAAAGTGGACATGAAAGTACCACAAGGAATACATTTCGAGTCAGATGTCAAGTATGTTGGTGTGGACACAGTAATGATGGCGTAAGGATAGAGACCAAGGACTTCCCAGATAGAGCCTGAGGATTGCAGTGTTGTGAGAGCGATGGCATGGGGTGAATACACGACGATAGTCATAGTTCGATGCTGAGGTCCAAAGTCAAAGTCTTGTATTTTTCTCTCTCTAGGATTGTAGAGTGGGAAAGTGAATGTGAGAATGAGTTCTGAAAGTGTGAAGTCGTCAAATGAATTCTCAAGATCCCTATTTATAGAGGTTGAGATGATAATGTCATCAGCCAACAGGTGGCGCTCCCAGGGAGTGACATGTCACCGGGGGGCCACCAATGCCGGTGCTCCATAAACTATCAGATCGTATATGCACCCAGCCTACCCCACACAACGTTGCTCTGTTGTTACTAGAGAGCCCCTTGATCTAGACACCAATCCAAGGCCCTTGCATAGTCCCACAGGGCGTCGAGAGATGCTAAGGACCTGTCAACAGTGGGGAAGACCAAAAGCCCAACTGTTAGGCAGACTAGGAGCAATGCCCTCCAGAGACCTGCTCCCGTCTTGGAGTGCCATAGCATGTAGGCTAGTTACGCAAACACCCTAGGGGAGATAGTGTCCCGGAGGAATCGTCTATCCAGCAGGTGAGTCCTTATGCCGGAGCACTTGGGGTGTGCTGAGGTAGTGTCCTGAAGGATTCGCTTACCTGAAGGCCCGAGGTAGCATCCTGGAGGAGCCGTCTACCTGGCAAAAAGGGAGACTTCATGCCATGGAGACTTAGTGTCACCACCTGAACCCATGGATAGGCCCTTGAGCTAGATGTGTGACTGATCGCAGACGCATTCAGACATCCACTCAGGGCTCTGCCAGGCCTTATTAAAACATGTATACAATTCTTCGAGTCATGCATTTGACTAGCACTTTAAGAAGGCTTCTAAAGTAGTACTTATAGATCTTTCCAAAAATTATCTCTGCTAAATTCCTCCATGAATGACTAACATAAATCATCAAAACTTAATGGAGTTTTGAGCTCCAATCACTTCTTAAAATATAAAAAAGAATAGTACTACAATTTCTTAAAATGGCTTAAATTAACTCCCTAACGAGCATCTCCTACGACTCCGTCCTCGTTACCCTCATAGTACTCGGGTTCATCTAAGTGATCACCTAAAAACATTTATAAAAGGGTGAGCTGGGCCAGTAAATACACATGCCATATCCCTAAAATAGGTTTGAGGATTTTAAACATGCCATGGGTTTTTCTTTCCAAATTTAGGAATTCAATGTCACAAAAACAAAATGTTACTCAACATATTTACAGACATATATGCACTTGCACCAAAAGAATCTCAACTGGAGTATAATCATCAAGAAAATTCATTAGCATTTGTCACCAGTATTAATAACTTGGTATATTGCGGTCAGCATATGGTCCCACTGACTAGGACCCAAAATTCCTCCGCCACCCAGAATAAACAATATTGTGGACGCAAGGATGAACCACATTGCAACAGTACTGTGCGCCAACGTATGGTCCCGTTGACCAAGACCCATAATCCACTTTTCTCCCGTGGATATGAGGCACAATAACCCAATCAAATTTATCACTCATTCAACATGTACCTAGTATAAATCAATTACTCACACAACAGTCCATGGCATTCTAACTCAATTTCTCATCAAACGATTTATCACAAAAATATATATAGTAAAAGTACTTCAAAAACCTTCATTTGATTAAAACATGTATACATTATATATTTTACAAATAGAGTATAAGGAAGAACAAGACAAGGGTACTTATCTAACTCAACAACTGGTCCTTATACTTGCTCGGAAGCTAGTTCTAGCTCCTGTATATCGAATCCTAAATAACAAACCATGTAGGCGTTACTTATTGTTGCTTGAGCATGCCTAGATGTTTAGTTCACTTCAGTGAGTGAATTTCCAAAACACCCTAAACTTGTGTAAAATTACCAATTTACCCCTGACGCCTAACGTACCATTACATACCCAGAAATAATCTAAAAGAATATTTTCAACAACTAGGTGGGTTTTTGGGATAAGAATGGCCTTTTTGGAAATTTTCCGTTCGGAACCTTAAACCGCTCCTTAAATTGAACGCTAATGTTCATGTTTCAAAATATAACAAACGACACCAGAATGCCACGAAATTTCAGACACTCAAACGTCTCAGTAATTTTAGATCACTGTAAAATTCTAGGCTAAATATAATTTTGTTTACTATACCAATAATTCAAAAAATCGGTTTTAAAAGTAAAATTATTTGAGACCCTTCCCATGCCCAGAAATATCCCAAAAAATTCTCTGTCCAAGTTTCAAAAAAATAAGGAAAATTTTAGTTTTGTACTTCGCCTATATCTGTTCAAAATTAGCCTTTAAAAATAGTTTAGTAAACTGTTGTAATAGTAAGTCGCTTCGAGCGCTACTCGACTAACAACGCTAAAAATAGCAAATGACTTTAAAAACTTTCAAACTTTAGAAAGTACCCTATCTTAACTATATAAGATTATTGTAAAAGCTTCAAAATTTAATAACTTAATTTACTATTTTAAAATGCAACAAAATTCCTTGTTCGAATAAGAACCTATTTACTCACTTAACAACACCTATCTCACACCCAAACACCTATATACTCAGTGATTCTACACCCATTGCCTCATGGCAGTGAGTCTTCTTTCTCTTATTTAACACCCACACAACACATTAAACATACGCACACATAATCACTCAAAATCTACAAACTCACCACCTTAACTTAGGCAACACAGGTTAAATTCTTAGCATTACTAACAAACCCACGAGTAAGAATCAAATGTTATCTTAACGACAAGATATAACTATTTGTTTGTTCTTCCTCTTCTTTGTTATAATTTTCCCTCTCTCTTACAAATATTGTGTCCTTCTATCTCTATATATTCTCTATCTTTCTCTTTGAATTTTTTTGGAGGGGGGGTTAATGTCTTAATATCCTCCCTAATCTCCTTTCTTGGTTCCCTCACTATTCAAATTTAAAGAGTTGACATGATTTTTAAAAATATAGTCAGATTTGTTGAAATCTTTTAATTGTTCAATAATCCCTAATTTAAATGTAGTTTTATAACTGACCCCGTTTCACTAATTATCACTAGAGTTGCTAATAAAATATCAGCGCTAACTATAGAGTATAAAAATTGTTGCTAAAGGTTTCTAAAAAATATCATTCACGCTAATCGTCGGTAAAGACCTCAATCAATATCAGTTATAACTGCTATCATGAAATTATAACTTATGATTTTAAAATTGCCGCTAAAGGTTCAATAAAACCCGCTCAAGCCAATCGACGCTAAATATTACGTATAATTATTGTCGCTAACAAAATAAATTAACCATCCTGAGTTGCCAATCTTTTAGCTCACGCCAATCATCGCAAAAGAACTCAAATTATTACTTATAAACTTTTCGCTAAATAAATAAACCTGCTATAGTTTACCCTACAACAAGCTTTATTTATTGCAACTTATAATCACTTAAAAAAATAATTATTGTAAACATCCTAAATGATACCGCTCATAACAACCGTCGCGAAAGATCATATAGTATCACTTATAAAAAATTTCATCTAAGAAATTAATAATCAGCTAAATTTATTTACCATAAGCTCAACCTTAGGTTTTGTGTATTACATTCTCCCCAACTTATAAAAATTTTGTCTTCGAAATTTGGTGTTTACTAGATCGTTGCTCTTAATCATGCCTGATCTCATCCCCCGTCACTACACCTAACGTTACCTCACTTTAATCCAACAGCCAAAATTACCTCAAATATCACTCTCAAATCACAAGCTCCACCTACATTTTACTCTTTTCTCCATTTATACCTTTAAATCGTCACTAAGCAGTGGAGTCTTACAAAATGAGTGATCGTCACTAAATTCAAATAAACTCTTACAAATTTACCGTAAACCCAATTCGAGAGCTGAGACATTACATTCTCCTCACGTTAAAAGAAATTTGGCCTCGAATTTCACAATATCTGGGAACCAGGCTCTCACTACATGACTCTGATAGCAACCAGTATAGCACCATTGCACTGCCTAACTCCGCACTAAAATTCATATAGCACAAATACACAAATGTGACAATTCATTTTCAAATCATAATGTCCAGGTTAAACTTATCAGATTACTTGCGCTCTAATGGTTCTAGAACCACATGATCAGCTGACCTTGATGTTTAATAATTTAGTTCTTATATGAAATACGCTTAAATTAAAAACCTATGTTCATAAGATTTTTACTGATAAAAACTAAAAAAATTCAATCACAAATAACCAATCCCAAAAGGAACCCTTCATTAAAATTTCTCATGTCTCTAACCTCAAGTGCCAACATCATTTTCAAAAGTCACAAGCTTTTTAACGTCAAGAGACAACATTCATAATCATAGTAGCTTCAATAGCCTCTAAAATACGAGTCAAGAATATCAATAGCAGCTTCAATAAGTCCATAGCAACTTCAATTTCAAGTCCATAAGTCCATACGAGTCAAGAATACAATTCTTCAAGTCATGCATTTGACTAACACCTTAATAAAGTAGTACTTATAGATCTTTCCAGAAATTATCTCTACTAAATTTCTCCATGAATGACAAACATAAATCATCAAAACTTAATGGAGATTTAATCTCCAATAACTTTTTCAAATATAAACATAGTAGTATTACAATTTTTCAAAAGGGCTTAATTAACTCCCTAACGAGCATCTTCTGCGACTCCGTCCTCATTACCCTTATATAATCGGGTTCATCTAAGTGATCACCTGAAAACATTTATAAAAAGGGTGAGCCGAGGCCCAGTAAATACACATGCAATATCCCTAAAATAGGTTTGAAAATTTCAAACATGTCATGGGTTTTTCTTTTCAAAATCAGGAATTCAATGTCACCAAAACAAAATATTACTCAACATATTTACAGACATATATGCACTTGCACCAAAAGAATCTCAACTGGAGTATAATCATCAAGAAAACTCATTAGCATTTGTCACCATTATTAATAACTTGGTATGATGCATTCAGCATATTATCCCACTAACTAGGACCCAAAATACCTCATCCACCTGAAACAATATTGTGGACATAAAGGCGAATTACGTTACACAACAATACTGTGACCAGGACCGAAATCCATTTTCCCCCCGTGGATATGGGGCACAGTAACCCAGTCAAAGTTATCATCTCATTCAACATGTACTGAGTATAAATTAATTACTCACACAATAGTTCATGGCATTCTAACTCAATTCTCATCAAACGATTTATCACAAAAACATATGAAGTAAAAGTACTTCGAAAACTTTCATTTGATTAAAACAAGTATACATTATATATTTTGAAAAAGTGCCACCTTAGAATAAATAGGTTA
Organism: Escallonia herrerae; assembly: GCA_033070095.1. NCBI lineage: Eukaryota > Viridiplantae > Streptophyta > Magnoliopsida > Escalloniales > Escalloniaceae > Escallonia > Escallonia herrerae. Next base: position 3,548 of record JAVXUP010002115.1, on the reverse strand, counting down.
AATTTAAATTATAAAAAAGGTGTTAGTGAGCACGAAGCGTGACTTAATTTTTTTGTGTTAAAAAAAAGGCTAAGTGTAGCTACAGGAAAAAAGGGTGAACATTAAGGAAAGGAGGGAAGGAGCTTGATGAGAAAATAAAACTAAGTATGAATTTTTTATGGTGGGAAGGGGAATTAATGGGGGAGTGGGAGAAGAAAAAAAAAGAGGGGGGGGGGGGTCGGCCGTGCCAGGCGGTGTGAAGGGTAAAGTAGTGAAAGGAAGAGAGAAGGAGGATTCAATTGGGATTGAGGAGAGAGAGGAAAAAAATAAGTGCTGATTTTAGGGGTTGGAGAGCTTGTGGCTGAAGTATGAGGGGGAGACCGAAGGGGGATGGGGGTTAAAGGGTAAAGGAGAGGGATTGATGGCGGGAGAGAAAAAAATGGTTGGGGAGTATTTAATGAGAGACGATATAGGAAAGATAGATCATGTGTGTAAAATCAGGAAAGGAAGATGAAGAGAGTAACGATGTAGAGAAAGAGAGAGGGAGAGTGGTTATTAGTGAGAGAAAAGGTGGAAATTATGAGAGTTAATGAAAGAGAGAGGTGATGTGTGTAAGTGAGGAAATGGGTCTCGTGTAAGAAAGAAGAGAGAAGAGAATGTGTTGGGTGATGTGAGAGGCAAGAGTGAATGAGAGAGAGAGAGAGAAAATGTGTAAGAGAAAGAGTTTATTTAAAGTGAAAGAGAAAAATGTGAAAGACCCACGTGAAAGTGGGCTGCCTGAGCTTGGGAGAGGCTGCCCTGGCATCGGGGGCGGGGAGGGGGGTTGGGGGGTTAAATTTTTTTTTGGAAACTTTTAGTGATTGGCCCCGAGGAGGAAGAGAGAAAAGTGGAGTGGGGCGGATGAAAATTTTTCTAAGTGTAGGAAATAGGATGAGAGGGGTGGTGGGGTACATGGATGAAAATTATGCGAAATTATAATTTTAAGTAAATAAGTTTGTGGTCTTTTTGATAATTTTGAGAAAATGGTTGTTAACGTTTCTAAAATTTTCGGTCGAATGAATAGTGATTTCATTCAAATCAAAATAGGAAGGGTAGTGATATTTTGGAGTGACTGAGAGATTAGGTCAAATGAAAATATTTTTGCTTTGAATGAAAATGGGTTTGCTTCGAATGAAAAGATTTTTGCTTCGAACGAAAAGTATTTAAAGTCGTGAAGAGCGAGTACTGAAGTTTTCATTCGAATGAAAACAGTTTTCGGTCGAAAGAAAAAAAAAGTTTTCATACGAACTAAAAGTTAACATGTTTTCAGTCGGGAATTTTTTTTTTTAAGAAGCATTTTCACCTCCGTCGGATTCAGTTGAATGAAAACTATACTTTTTGTCAAATGAAAACTTAAATCTTTGTTGCATGTAAACAGTTGTCTTATTTCCTTTCCAACCTTTTTGGGTTCTCTGTTTATTTTTTCCTTTGCGAGAGAGAGAGAGAGAGAGAGAGAGAGAGAGAGAGAGAGAGAGAGAGGAGAAGGCTTGGGAAGTTCATGAGTTCTAAGGTGGAGCTTAACTATTTGTATTTCTCAAAGCTTAATTAAGGTAAGAGAATACTTTTGAAATTCAAATTAGAGATGGACCGATCACTCATGTAAGTCCTTAGTTCTTTTTAAAATCTGAATTCCTTCAAACTGGTTAAGTTATTCTTCTTCCCTTTTGTTTTGAGCTTCATTATGAGTAACATATTTCTCAATGCTATGACTTGTGGAATTCAATTTCCGTCGGAATTGTTTGACCTTAAAATTAGCCATGTTGATATTGTTCGTTTCAGTGATTAAATGATTGTCATTATTTCGTAAACTCCGCTTATTATTTGACAAGTCCGTTATTTGATAATGTTATTTTGAAGTCTTTGTTTCGGTAACTCTATGAGTCATGTCGCAGTGTATGTGACTTATTTTTGACTTACCTACGTAGATTGGAACGTGAGCTAGCTCAGCGGGATTGAGCTATGAACCGGGTCTCATATGTCAGTAATGACGCATGTGACCACATTCTGAATGGCTCTCTAGTATCTGTCTCTGTACTCAAATATATTTTTGCATTTGAAATTTGGTTTTATGATTGTTCAATTAAAATTTTGTGCCTTCGAAATCTCATCTCTCAGATATCTTTGCATTCTTTTGATTGGTCCTTTGAGTGACCTTACTGGGCATTTGGTTCATTCCCTTATTGTTTTCTTTTTAGGTGATCAGCAGTTGGGTTTGGATTTGCGTGGTTAGCTGTGTGTTCGAGAGCTAGCTGCTTTTGTTCAGAATTAGTATTGGTATTGTGCATGTATTTAATCAAGAGAAGTAGATATTACTTAGGTTTTATTTTGAAACTTCGTGTTGGAAAATTTTTGGATTGTATAAAAGTTTTAGCCCATTTTGACAGTTATTGATATAGTTTTGGGAATTATTAGTGCATGCTCTGAATGCCCCCCTTTTTGGGAAATTTTCAACATTTTAAGGTTTTCTGATTCCGTTTATTCGACATTAACGCTCTAAAAAATCGCGGGCATTACAGTTGGTATCAGAGCGTAGGTATGAGTTATGTAGACTCATGCTTAGGATCAGATAAGTTGTGAGATGTGTAGGATGGGTATATTTAAGTGTAATATTTTAGTTAGTATCTGATCCTAGTTTTCTTTTGTAGTAATGGCAAGCGGTCGTAGTAATAGGCGAACTCGCAATCGGAATGTGGAGCATCCGAATGTCATAAAGAACGAGAATCTGCCAGATCTTTTGACCCTTATGGCAGCTCAGCAAGCCCACCTGACTCAATTATTGGCTAACCAGCAAGCTCAACTAAATCAGCAGATTCAACCTAACCCACAACAGAATTCGAATTATGGACATAATTAGATCTGTAGCTTATTAGAGCAATTCGATAAGAAGAATGTAGAACCTTTTGGGGGTACCGACGACCCGATTATGGCGGAGAAGTGGATTTCTCGACTTGAAAAAGTGTTTAGGCCTATGGGTTGCACGAATGAGGAAAAGATAGAACTTAGAGTGTATAAGCTAGATAAGGAGGAAGACCACCGGTGGAAAATGATTAAGGATAGTAAGACGTCAGAACAACACATGGTGATGACATGGGATCAGTTCAAGCTTTTGTTCTTCGACCGTTACTTTCTTAAGAGTGTAAAAGAACAGATGTATCGTGATTTTCTTAATCTGAGGCAAGAGGAGAACGAGAGTGTAGCCGATTATGAGGTAAAGTTTACGCGACTATCTCGTTATGGTAAACAATTGGTGGCTAATGAAAATGATAGAGTGCATATGTTCACTTGGGGTCTTAAGTCTAGCATTAGACAACGCATTATTCCAGTCCCGATAGAGACCTATGTTCAGTGCGTGGACATTGCGAAGACTATTGGATCTGAGGCAAGGGATTTTAGAGAGAAAAAAAGCTAGGACAGGTTAGGGAGATCACCCAGAACTATCTCAGCCACACATGGCACCATGTGATGGGAAGCAAAAACAGGCATCTTCGTCGACTACTGTTGGTCAGAGGGACCAAGGTCAGAGGCAAGGT